>VCRD01000141.1:232658-304114 GCA_006783055.1 Trinorchestia longiramus
AAAACAGTGAACTGACATTTTTAGCCAACTGACGCATCAAAGCAGTGAACTGACATTTTTAGCCAACTGACGCATCAAAGCAGTGAACTGACATTTTTAGCCAACTGACGCATCAAAACAGTGAACTGAAATTTTTAGCCAACTGACGCATCAAAGCAGTGAACTGACACCTTTTTAGTCAACTGACGCATCAAAGCAGTGAACTGATACCTTTTTAGTCAACTGACGCATCAAAGCAGTGAACTGACACCTTTTTAGTCAACTGATGCATGAAAGTATTTAACTCCTGCTTTCTAGAACACGATTAAATTACGTTTTATCCTAGTGTTAACGGCGAGACTTTTTTACTTACAAGATAATGAATAAACGTTAAAAAATGGACAGTAGATGGAAGTACAGTCTTCATTGAGATACCGGATTTTTATGCATGCTCAGAAACTCAGATGCTGTGCGCATTCAGATTTGTGGTTCATGAAGGAATAATGATTATTAATTAGGCATAAGAAACAACAAAAAATTAGTGACTAGCGAAGATGGATGCAAGGCTGCGCATTGAAGCCTTCAGTTCCACTCAAATGAAACACAAGAAACAGGAACTATCAGAAACAGTCAAACAAAATACGATTTCCCCAAACAAACAAAGAAAATAGTCTATAATCATGAGCAATTTTTCCATTTGAAGGAGATAATATATCACTCATACTTCAAACATTATAAAAAAATTCCAACACTCGTAAAAATAAAAATTACGCCATATAGTACAAGCGAGATCAACTTCGTATCAAAGTTGCCTGCAGGTGCATGGCACGCCTCAAAATGTAGTGTATTTTGTAAGGTTTTTTTACCATCATTTGCGATATTCAATAACTTTCATTTTTTTCTTCTATAAAAAGATGCATCTCCACCGTACTAAGGCTGACATTTTTGTTGTAGAAAACCCAGTACATGAAAAACACATGGGCATATCGAATTCATTTCCTCACTGTGTAAATTAACCAAAAATATGTAGATAATAAAAACATTCTTTCCGTTCACTCCTATCTAGTATATTCAATTTATACGAGATCCTCGTCAAACGAATTCAAAATATTAGTATAAGTTCGTCTTCGTGCAGCCTATTTGATACTAATAACAAATTCTGAACAGCTCACTCATTGAGGGCGTGTATGGTCTTAGCTCTTACACTCATCAGACTCGGCATCATGCGTGCAAGCAAAAATTGAAGATTAAATTACAGCGTCAGTTTCCACAGTCGGTGCCGTCTGAGGAAGAGCCCCGCCCTGTGGCGTAGTTCGAGGGTCCTCTCACCTCCAAAGCAGAGGTCAGACACATGCCACAGCTTCATGATATATTAAAATCGTAAAATCAAGGTAAAAAATCCTCATCAAATACAGGAAAAAGAGTTCCGGAAAATAAGAATTTGTGTCAGTATGTTTCAATTATTCTTTAATGATGCAATTATGAACACAGGAATTGAGGTTATGTTATAATTACGAGAATAAATGATGCCGTACGGAACTTAATCCTGACTATCATGACGGAAGCAATTTTTTCTAACATTTTAGTGAGAATAATAATCGGTAGGATAAATATAGAAAGTAAATAAAAATTCCGGTCGTATGCGTTTGAAAACTTCAATAAATTGAAGTATAACGAAAACACACGTGTATCAGTGACGTACGAATTTCCCAGTTTACATTACAGTAAAATACGCACAAATAAAAACTATAACTTAAATCTAAATCTACTCTTATCTGTATAGGTTAATCGACAGAAACTTCATCTTTATTAAGATATCCCCACAAACCCACGTAAAACCCTGAAGCAACAGGACATCATTATATGCAGGAAAATGCCCAGAACAAGAAGCTGCTTTTAGGACATGCGACGAGAACAATACTTCTAAGGACGCCTTGATTGCAGAGCTCGCTTGTATTGACGTCAAGGACAAATCATATGCCACAATGTTAAAAAGACCAATAATTGCACGACAGAAAATGAGCTCCTTTTTGCAGCGTTTAATTAGCTTCTTTACTATGCTTGGTGCGTCGATTTTTCCTTATAGCGATGTTATTGGGAACATATTTATGATGCTATTGCATGATACGATTCTATGCTAGTAAATATATTTAATTATCAAATGAAGAGAGAAACATGAGTGACCTTATGGAAGACAAGGGTAAAGTTGTCGGGTCCTTTACGGATCTTGATAAGAAAACAAACTTTAGGTCCAATTACCACAGAACTTTCATGTATCGTTAGTAAATTCTTGCACGGAAGTATGATAATAGCTATAAAAGTTTCAATATCAAAAACGAAATTATTGAAAAAGAGTTTTTCGAAATTGCATTCTCTCACGTTTCTTTAAGGGAATGTTATTGCTAAATATCCTGTAAAACATTCATAGAGGAATTATTTTAACGTCCACCTGTAAGGAATTAAGCTCCTACAAGAAAATCCACAAAATCCTCCACTAAATTTTATAAGTAATTTACTGCGATAACTATGCAACAGAAAAACAGGTAGCAAATAGGATGAAAAAAAGAACGCTCGTTATTCCCCAAAAAACGAATTTAACAAAACAATTAACTTACATTGGTTGTCCAAAGCCTCCACATCTCTAGTGGTGTGTACAGAAGAAGCGCCTTCCAAAGAAACTCGACCAAAAATTGCTTCGTTAAAAATCCAGTTGTAATCAGTATTCTTCATCTGAAAATTTACGTAATCTCCGTCGAAAACCAGTGGAAAATCATTTTCATCCACGGATGAAGTCGTCGTCGTCGTTGCGTTGGCCAGAAAACCGTGTGAGAGGTCATTTTTACGCAAAATCCAGCCATTGCCGACATTTTCTAAACTTTCATCAATGTTTTCGAAAGGGAAAACCCCAGGAGATCGAAATTCATCTCCAAATCGTCGTAAACTTATGAGGGATAATGGCTGGTTATTTTCAAAATGAACAGGATCTCCTTGACGTACACTAGTTAATTCAACAGTCGGAGCTGACTCTGAGTTTGAGGAAGAATCACCAAAAAGACTTCTTTGCCAGCAACACTTGACGTACTGCCAAACTGACCCAACAAAATTCCCCAAAGAGCATGGGGTTTGAACGATGGATTCACTTATGGTGAGAGATTCGTCATTTTGATCAAATTCAGTCACTTCAGTCGTCATAACGATTTCAGACGCCACACAATCACTGCCTTCATGGTGTACAGGAACACTGAACAACACAACACACTACATGCTATTAATTAGATATTTTGCAACTATTCTTTGAGCACAAAATGAAATTGAGACTGAAGAACCCGATCCTGTAGCTTAAACACGGAGTACACAAGAGACAATAATGATTAAAATTTGCAGTCAGAAAAATATTAAGTCTTTACGTACCAAGGGAAAATAAAGAGCGTAAATAACGAAGACATTTATTTTTGGTGATCTAGTTTATATTTCAATTTATGTTAAGTTTAATATTGCATGTATTGCAAGTCCAAGCTTAAGATCATAATGCTTCTTAGGATACTTGATAAACTCGAGTACCTCGAAAACAGTGGAAATAGACTCATGTGAGCTCACTTTTTTCCGCACATGTGTATATTTATACATCAGTTACAATAGGGTCAATATTCTCCAGCTGAAGTAAATTGGTATATTGTTTTACTTACCACTTCACTACTCAGAAAAGTAAAATAGTGACAGGTCTGTATCTCTAAAGCAGTTTTCAAGTCTTGCACTCTAGATTCTATAAAAGCACGGAAATGAAATAGGATGAGGAGATAGAGGCAGCCAGGCTACAAGATTGCATGATTGGTGGGGAGGGGAAGCATCTCAACGAGACAAAAAACAAAGGAATGTTAAACAAAATCATCGTAAATACTTGTTCTGTAAATCTTTTGTATGAAAAGTGAGCCATAATTATGAAAAAAATTACAAAAATATAAGAAACAACACACAGAAGTCTCAAAAGTCTTAGAAAAATATAAGAAATAACACACAGAAGTCTTAAAATTAAATTCGAAAAGGATTTAATTTGAAGATTTCTTACAACTGTAGAACCAATAATGGATAGTGCTAGCATTGTTAACAAATAACAAAGATTGCTTGGAAAGTTTAGAAAGTTTTAATGTTCTCAGGGTAACTTAATACTCAGAGAATCTTTCACTAATATCCCGTCAATTTGGAACTCGTGCACAAATCACAACAAAACCAGCAAATTCAACAGCACCTTTTATAGCTATTATCAATTCTTGAATATATTGATAAACTCTTTTCGCCGTCTTACGAGCAAGCTTTTAGAACAAAGGTTCTAAGAGTGTGATGTGTACACAGCGTGGGGTGTGTACAGTGTAAGGTGTGTACAGTATGCGGTGTGTACAGTATGGGGTCACTGAACACACTTCACACGTACGACGTAGCAATCGCATTGCCATAAAACACTTTACTGTGATGCGTTTTAAAAGAGCTTCAAATAATTATTCTCACCCAAAACAGAACTATATAACAAGAAACACGGTCTTGAATTTTGGAACCGAGTAACTATGCGACACAAGTAAACCTAGAAATAGTACAACACTTGAGTTGTGATACAGTGAATGCAACCATGACACACATTAGGTACAAGAAGACCTGATCTGCCACGACCGTTACGGCCATGATTTGAGGGACTCACACGGTTTCAAACTGTACCTCAATTTTTAACTCACTCACTGTGACTGTAAACCACGAGCTTCACGGGTACTGTCCACACCAACATGAAACACAGCAATGAAAACATTAGTAATCACCCACAAGTCATTCAACGTGTGCCTTGGAAGAAGTGCACCTTGACGTTGTTCTAGCTAGTGATAACACGGCACTGTCATCGGTCTCACAGGTGGTCGTGGGTATCAGGCTCATCATGTGCCTGTATGAGATAGCAAACTACGGCTGCTGATAATCGGTCGTTCTGATAAGAAAACCTGAGGTATGGAGGCTGAAGAGGAATGAGAATGCCACGATTATAACTGCTATAATATGGTACTAATATTACCATATATGTACATATATTAAATAGAATGTCTAGCATGAATGCTAAAATATAATTGTGAATGCTAGAACTTGGTGCCGTATATAAGACAGAAATTAAACATAACAGCTGTAAACTATGGTAAAATTAATAGAATAAACTATAGTAAATATCATAATGGAAGTGCGATAGGCGATGAAGATCAATTGGACACTGGCGATGGGGCAAGACTTTTTTTAAAACTGACAAGGACAGCAGAAATAAGTTATTTTTCTACAAATCAATTTCAACTGGGAAATTAGGAGCCAATCGAACTGAATTTTTAACAGAGAATGACAACAAAAATGAATCGTAAATTCATACGAATTTATCTGAATTAGTAAGTGCAAAGGAATTACCCCACATGAAAGAAATGTAGTCCATTTGACACACAAGTAGCCAATAAACTACAACAATGCAATTAATAAATATAACATGCAACATTATCTAATTCTGAGCACGAGTTCCAACGTCCTGATGGATGTGCGTTCACAACAAATGTGCGTTCGTTAAAACACTTCAAAAATTTTCTACAAGACTCGGGACACTTTTCGTAGCTCGATGCTAGGAAGCCAATTCGTTGCATCTACTTTTTTCCATTGTTCGAAATTCAAAGAAGCAAATTTTCCGCATTTTTCTGAAGAAACTTGTGTTCAATACGAAACGTCTAGGATGCAAGAAATCATTTGAAAAAAAGTTCAAGTTTCAGTGAACTCAAGATAGAAGGTAAGGTTGAAAGCAGGGAGCTATGTCTAGAACTTAGTTATGGAATAGTCTTGTATTCAATTACTGCTAGAATTGGAGGTTCAACTCGAGTGATTTGAAGGTATGGCATCTGCTGCCGGAGGGGTTGAATTTGGGCGCCGGTGATGCGCGAGAATGATTTTTGTTTGTCTGAAGAAAAAAGATGAATGCATCTCTACCAAGGTCATGTTCATCAGCACGTTATTTGAATTATTTTTGGTATGGTTGCTCAGTTTTTAGGAATGATACTTTCGATAAAATTTAAGCAATGATAAGAACCCAAAGAGGTAAACCCAATTCCTGAACGAATTATTTTCAAGGTCATTAGCATGAAAAGTTTCAGTTCTGGAATCCTCAGGAGTTATAAAAATATATGAAAAGTTTAGATCAAGTGATTCATTCCAAGAGTAAGCGAAATATTTGAATTTTATTAGAAGTCGTCCACGACTTTTTATCGGTTTCAAAAGTAGGACAGCAAAAAGTTAACATCACGAAGCATTCCTGAGAAATTAAAGGAGCTCCTATCTCACCCCTCACCCTACCGTCTTTGCTAATCTAAATATTTATTATCCTAAATAAGCACAGGAACTAACAAATGACACTTCCACATACAAACAACATAGTTTAACCAAGCAGATGAAAGATGGCAGCTCGCAAGGAACAAACATCATAATATACATGGACAAATGATATTCATAATACTAAATAACTTCAGCTATCTTTCGAACCTACTCATAAATCCTTCAACCTTCAAATAAACTACCAGCATGCATCAACTTGTAAGATTTTTGCCACACACGATCTGTTCCAAGATGACCATAATATATTAAAACACAACTTCAAATATCTCTTTCCAAATAACAGATCGAAAAACAAACATTTTTAAGATTTCTCCAATTCACTGACAAGAATATAACGAAACCATTGATCCATAGTCACGAGGAAAAGCACTGTTGCTAAAATTTTGATTTTTCAATAAGAACTTGCCCTGAAGAAGCACAAGTTAGGTCAAGGCTGGAGGCAGTGCAGGCTAACACTGAGCACCACGTCACAGGTGCTCCGTGATCCAGCAGCTGATCATACAACCGAGAGAGGGGTAGCTCTACCTTGATGCTACCTCGCTCGGACAAAATTGTGAACAAGAGTAGCATGCATAATAATACAGGTTGCAAGAGAAGAGTAACGTACAGTTGTGTGGATATTTCCTCGACGATAAGCACAAGCGAGTACGGAAATTTCGTGAAAAGAGTGACGTTTAATTCAAGTGGACAACAATGGATGAATAGAGCAACCTAGACAAAAAAAATACATTTATGGAAAAAGTAAAAAACAAGAACAAGGTCACCATAGAGAAAAATTATTAAACTACACAATAGTATGGACATTTTGAGATACGAGTGACGTCCACAGTTATACGGACGTTGTAAGAAAAAAGCCCGCTTAATGGTACGGATATTGGGAGAAAAAAGTGCCACATAATTTCGCATTTTGCACGAATTTGATTACAATCAATTTTGAAGAAAATTCAAAAAGAGCTGTCAACAATAATTTTTCCGAATTTTATTGTAATTAAATTCACACAAAATACAAAAACCTTACGGCGGAGTAGACAAAACTTTGAGAAATGACTACGCACAATGAAATAATTTCCCAACAACAACCAAAATAAAATATAAAAAGTAAATTGAACTTACCACTCACACTAAACCCTAAACAACACTAAGGCCTCAACGACCTCCTGCAAAAAGTGTTGCCGATTTTGCGGTACGTGGCTACGCATACAACAGAGGAACGTGTCAAGTTTTTAAGATACGCTGACGGAAAGCCATCATCGCTCCTCTTCTTGGGGGATTTGTTTAGACACGAAATTGTAAATTAGTAAATTCGTCAGGTTCACACGGGAAGTCTCTTCATAATATGAGTGCTAAGCATTAAATCATGCTACAAAAGTAACGTTACTCATAAAAACGAGACCACAGAACTTCCACCAGAAAAATGTATTTTGATAGTAAAGTACGTTACTTTCGGGAGACCACTTACAACCCAAGTACTGAAAATTTTTTATCAGCCATAAACTTGAAGCCTGGAATAAAACAGCAAAGAATAGAGTATGGAAAAAGGAATTAGCCATTTAGCGAGGCTTGAGTCGTTACCCGTCTTATGCTCTCTAAATTTAGGATATCAATCACGCACATGCATCTTAATCACGTACAAGCATTTTAGTCAAGCAAAAGCTTTACAATCCTACATAGGCCTCAGAACTTATGAAAGATATAAAATGAGTATTTTATAATACAGGGCAGTTCTTTATCCAATAAACAACTTTTGAATGTTTACACAGTGCCAGCAGAAACGATATTTTCAGGCAACTGGTTCTAGCTTCCGCTAATTTTCATTGGAAAGAAGTTTAGAGCTTAGGAAGTCTTGATGTTTTTTTTATTACGAGTATTAGTCCTTGACCTTTATTACTGATTCGCACGTTATCATCTCAGTCGAAATAAAAGTAGTATAATAAGAGTTTACTCAATCATATGAGGTAATCTACAAAATGAAATGAAACACACCAGTGGAATATTATTTTTAAAATCTAATCCAACATTCACAATTTTTCAAGCAATCTTACGGCTATTTACAATGACGAAAACTGAATAACAAAGATGTATACGACATGCAGGATGTGATCGTAGGGAATCACTTCTGCAATTTGAAGTATTATTCCCTTGCTTGTTAGAATTTAAATTTGATAGGAAATTAGCAAATAAATTTTAATGCAATACTACCAACACGTACAAATTAAAAACTTCCAAATCTCGGTACTATGGAATAATTTATACAGACACGCTGCTGGTATCAAACTTGATTGAAAATATACCATCGTGATCAGCAGTCAGTGACAGCAACTGCATCTTCAATGTTAACTGGTATCAAGACACTTAAAGTTTACCGACCCTGGAAACAAAGTGAGCTGGACATGAACACAGAATAGCGCACATGACATTAAGCTTTTCCGGTGCGAGTTTTGGCGCTCAAGGTCTGATTTACAGTTAATTCTTCTAAAAACTCTTCATTGTCGTATGCAGTTGCTGCTCCAAAAAATCTCAGTTGTACGAATGAACTTCATAATGAGGACAACGGCTTCTGAGCTTCCCGGTCCCGGTAGTAAAATTGTTTGAGAACTTTAAATGTTACTGGAGTTTTTGTTGCAGTAATATATAAAATATTCAGAGCATGAAAAAATTACCTCTAAGCCGAAGAAAATGCTAAATAGTTTTACTACATAGGGTGTTAATTGACATTTCTGGCGCAATTTATGATATATGTAAAATACAAACGGTACACGCAAAACGAAAAAGTCAATTGAAAAGAATTCGTTTCAAAGCTTAGAAGATTTTAAGACATCTTTGTCAACGAAGCGAAGTTGTAAGCGATTTAAGATTGCATCACAAGACTACACAAAATTTTTTCAATATTTTAGAAAAAAAAGAATTATATGCATTAATGGTACACGAGAGATTATAAATCTGAATAACTTGGAATACTTACAATGCTCTCCAATTTATTGAATTCAGACATTAAAACTCAAACCACATTGGAAAAAGCCAATTTTATGATAAAGCAATACCGCATATAATAAAATGTTTAAAAAATATATAGTAGTCAAAAACACTCAAATAAATTACCTCACATACAAAATAGTTGTGCTTTTCTCATTGGGTTTCACACGCACAGCACTTTCTTTTGAGTTCGTAGCGTGATGTGAGTTGAAAACGCCAACATAAAAATAAGTTGTGCATTCAGTACGGACTCAATCATGATTACTGACGATGAAAGACCAGATTATAATCGAATAGCTATAATTCAATTGAGTTCATAAAAATAAACAATTTCCAGTCGTATTTTACGCAAGTAAATAATCACTTATGATTATTTAGATCAATGATTATTTCACTACTAGGTGGTCTTGGTTTCATGTTTGAAATAAATATAAAGATATAAGTGGAGTTCAATAACCAGAACAGCACACAGCAAAAACACATGTGTAACCAAGTATCAGTCATATCCATGATATTTCTTTCGAATGATGATGGTAATTATAAATCCATCACTTTGAAATGAAGCTACTGTGGAAACTCGCTCAAAAACTTTCACAGCGTTTGCATGAATTAAATAATCGCTTTCACATCCTTTAAACACAAAACGTGAGCCAAAAACTTGCTGCGAGCAACTTATTTATTGATATCTACAAACCATCGAACCTTCACTCCATACTGACAGAGGCGGAATTTTTTTTTGACACTTTTGATTCCAAGTTATGCTTCATTAAAATGTATTGTTAAAGCCGCACAACCTCTCCACTGCGCTCTGTATTTTATAGTCAGGAAAATCTGAAATTAGCTAAACAGAGGTTTCAAAATTGTAGTACAGCTGTAAGAAACATCATGATTTGTTTTCCGGTGATCACAACGCAACAGTGTCTAGAGTTCGTTCTTATTTCGTAATTTCCGCATTCCGCTGATTTGGTTGCATTGCGATATTTGCTTTTTCGGGTCTATCTCGGGACTTCATTCGCATGATTAACCAGGAAGAGCTCGGTCAAGTACGGCGTTCAGTGCTCGCAGGTGTTACAGAATCAGCATTGTTTTAGGATGTGGTCGCAGGGAGAGGCGTCACAAAATCAATAAACATGCAAACAAGGCAAAACAGCATCCGTAACGAGTACACTGGCTTCAAACTGAAATTTGTTTTCAAGGAAAAAATTAACGTACAACTTGAGATTATCAATCGTATATAATTTCAAACGTGTGTATGAACTTGAAATTTGAATTACTAAAGTTCCGTAGATTAAGTTAGATATAGCGAGAAAAATCATGTTTATAGTGATCAGAATTCTTACAGTGAATGAGTGTTTAATTCTATAGCCTTCATTCACAATAATGACGTGACGGACCAAACCGTACACCAGGTTTGTGAAAAACTTAAAACGCTTCAAGTTGATGGCATGTCCCAATTGAAATCAGCCATCCATGACAGCAATAAAACAAACATTCTTGGACAAAAATTTTAGTCAACATAAACAATCCTAGGAAAAAATGCTTCTTAAAAGAACACCCACTTGGAATGAAGCAGCAATGGCAATAATGCGCAGAAATTGATATGTGTTGAGCTGAGCGAGCAAGAGCAGTCAGAGCTATGGCGCTGTCCCAGCAAAGGTTATTCAAGCGCTGGGAATAACAACAAAAACGGATCTCGATTATGAGTAGCGCAAGACCTTGGGCGCTGGATGCTCAAACTCAGACATGAACTGCGCACTGAGCCTCCAGTAGTGAGCCTGTTGCACTTTATGCGGACGAAATTATGCGTACACAGTGCAGCTGAGTCTATTCGTACGAATAGCGGTTAAATCATTTAGAAACATGCGGTGAAGGAATGACGATTTTCGTGAAATGTTTTGGGTGGGTGAGAAAAAACGCATCGATGAACGGTTTATGCAACATAACTGTGCAAAAAATCGTGTAATATTCGACATAAAATGAACTTTCTTTCAAACTGTAAAAAACATGGGAAGAAAACTCAAAACGTTAAAATTGAATATTGAATAAATTCTGCTTCTCGTCAATGTTGACCAAGACAAATAATTCACAGGTGAAACGATACTTTCATTTAAAAGAGAAGACTTGCACTGACAGACGCTAATCAAGCAGCCAGCGCATCGCGTACTAAAAACAGTTATCTGCAGCAGCAAGATGCTGCAATTGATTGAATTATTCTGCTCTGGTTACGCTCAGGTACTGGCGCAGTTACTTCACCTCCCTAGTCCCTCAGACCGACCGTGACTGCACCAGCTATACACAGGTAGGTGATCAAGTACCGTTGACATAAGCAGCGTCACAGTCTTGCTCTTTTCGCTAATTAAAAATAGCGTCAAAGTCTTGCTCTTTTTGCTAATTAAAAATAGCGTCAAAGTCTTGCTCTTTTTGCTAATTAAAAATAGCGTCGAAGTCTTGCTCTTTTAGCCAATTAAAAGTAGCGTCAAAGTCTTGCTTTCTTCGCCAATTAAAAATAGCGTCAAAGTCTTGCTCTTTTCGCCAATTAAAAATAACGTCAAAGTTTTGCTCTTTTCGCCAATTAAAAATAGCGTCAGAGTCTAGCTATTTTCGCCAATTAAAAATAGCGTCAAAGTCTGGCTCTTTTCACTAATTAAAAATAGCGTTCAATTCTTATTCTTTTGACCGTAATTATCTACAGTGGTCTATCCACCTTATTTTGGCCGTAGTTATATTGAGCGCCTAATTCTAATTCTTTTTGTTGTAGTTATCAGCTGTTAAATCGATTGTGCCAATTTTTCATTACAGAAGGGTTTAAAATTTTGCGGAAACAATTATAAACAGAACGAAAAATATTAAAAAACTGAAATAGTCAATGAGCGTTTCTTTCAATAAGTGCGGGATTCTTCTACATACTTGAGGCATTAAAATGCTGGGAATGTTTCAACTAATCGTGAAGTACTCAGCAGTGGGCGCCCAAACAGGAGCACGAGGAGTATGACCTTGTAATATAAAATACACTAATTTTTGTAATAAAGATCTATGAATGAGAGATATCAGCACCTGCATCATTGAAATCTGTTTCTACCTAAAGCAAATTTTGAATTATTCCCAGCACGAGGGTTCTAACAAAAGCAAATATGTCCTATCATCTTGAATTTACATCTAGGAATGACAAACCTCTTAAATTTTTTAACGAAGAACTAAGGGTCACTTTAGACAATGAATCTGAAGTGAAATACCATCTCATAAAAGAGCTCTCATTTTGTGTAATGGATCAGTCGAAAAATCAATTCAGTTCATAAAAGAACTTTTGAATACACATGTAAGTAAAAAACACAGGACAGAGTACTTCATAGGCTACATTATAATGTACCGCAGCAAGTTAGCAATATTGTCCCACTACTATCATTCTACAGGATATTAATGAAGATAATGTGGCGTAACAGAAGTAAATGATGAGAAAAGAATACAGAAAGAGAGATAACTTTATTAAAGCAGTTAGACTCCGTCTCACTGAGTTACCTACTTCCGTCTCTAAATTCTTCCCAATTGAGCCAAAGGAAAACTAATGGATTCAAGCGACAGATTTTTATAAGTACTGTCTTCCCCATAAAAATGAATAACAATTTCATTTCAAAATTATCATATGACGACTCGTCTCATTGCATAGTATACCAATTAAACGTAGACACAAAAATAAAATGCACTTTGTTCAATTGCGTCATTTATTAAATCGATTCAATACATATATTCAGTAACTTTTTCTATTCCCATACTTTGGTCATTTCTATTTTCTTCGAGAAAAAAATTATCTTTCATTCATTCTTTTTAGCGAAGAAGTAAACCTCAAGCAACAGCAAACAGAACTGAAAAAGGACAGAAGGCCTCCTCATTTGTCTCCCTAGTAACACATGCATGTAGAGAAAGATGACATCAGACACGTTGTGTTGACCTTGCTGTCTTGAGGAAGAGCAGGACACCCACGAACCAATTGCTAAGTGCTCTGAAACCAACGTTCATTCGTTGCCTGGGGCGATTGATCACCAGAGGTGGTCAAAACAAAGAAAACATAATTTGAAACGGAAGTAAGTGATGGATGATCATTACAATGAGTAGCTTTTGTTTTAATTTTTGTGGTAGTAAGTACAGCTACTCTCAAAATTCCCTTCTAACAGTTCTACGCATTGTGTCTATGCAAGCGCTGATACATCGGAAGGTCAATAAGATGTTCATCAACTAATATGAGCATCAGAATATATTTTCAGGGATATTTACCCGAGAGTAATTGAGAAAAGAATAATACTGCGATCACCAGGTAGGCGTCATCGTCCACAAAAACATCTCGTTTTACGATTCGAGGAACATCACAGAACTAATTCCCCCAAATTTGGAGTTTTGGTGTGCATAAAACAACTTAATTACGGCAACAAAACGCAAAGTATAGACTGCAAATCAGAGATGCATGTGAGATCCCGCATCGCACGTAGAGCACGTCTCAAGATCACGATAGTTAGCTGAAGTTTGACTACTGCTGTATTATTTAAAGTTAAAAGACAATACAAATCTAATTTTGAGTTACAAGTCTATCTTGCTAAGTGGACCCACACTAAAAAAGACAGTAGCCGTGAGACAAACACACCACGAGAATAGAAAGTTCATCGCATCATGAATAAAATGAATTACGTTAGAAAGCGAACGCCTTCACATCAACAGAAACGTGAGAGCTCAACTGAACGTTCTTTGTTCGTATTAAAGAGTCATTTTTACAGAACAGAACTGTTACGCAAATCGGCCAGCGATTTGGATCAATTGTTCTATCTGCAAGTGATAATACAATTACTTTAAAATCATCACGACTGCTCTGGGCAATATTACATTCGAAGCATATCAGCATAGGTTGAGTATCAAGTCCTATTGACAAGTTTCAATTATGAAAACTATCTTAAAATCGAAGCGTCAATGCCAATTTGAATAAGATGTAAATAAGATCGTCATGTTTAAACACTAAAATGTTTTGAACGTTCACACATAGCTAAATATAATAATAAACATAGTATAACTTTAAAACCTGCAACGCACCACAAGATAAAATACAACACAAAGTTTGGTATAGTTCCAGACAACTTGGACACGGCGTTGACGCCCTGACGCAAGGGTGGGAAGTGCACAGCAACGAATGGTCGGAAATATAGCGCAATCGCTCGGCCGACTTCATGCAGCACAAGACCAGAGAAATTTTTCCAAAGCGAACAAACATGGTCCTCACCACGCGTGCAGACACGGTACGTCTCACACTTGCAAAGAAAAACAAGCGTCTTTATTTTAGAAAGTGAAAATGAAAGTAAAGCAGCTTCACTTGAAGAGAAACGAGTCGTATAAGTTGAGCAATCGAGTCACTATACATGTAATGTAATAGCAGAAAAATACAGCTCGCGCGGTCATCTTCAAAGAGCGTACGAAAACAAGTCTTGGGTTATATTGCTAGTAAGACTAATTTTACAGTAAAAAGAAGTAACAGAAATTTGTATACAGTTAAATGGCTTGAGAACGTTTTAACTAATTAAAATTTAACCAGACTTATTAAAATAAATACAATAAAATAATAATAGCTATAGATGAACGAGCTCTATGTATTGAGATAGAATTGAAATCCTGAAAAAGTTCATTTCATTTTTACTGAAATGAGGTGAAGGTTTCTATTTGAAAACATATGAATTCTAATATTCACGGGCGAAATACATTTACACTGCTCTTGCCAATGACTAAACGCTTAAGGAGATATAATTTTCTTTGAGGCTATAAAAGAAGAACATTTGAATTGCACTCTTCTCATATTGATTACCTCATTTCCATGAGCTGTAACGCAACAAAAGTTTGAATCGCATGCTTCACATAAAATCGAAAAAAAATTGTAAACACGTAAAACAACAAAATAATTTAAAAACTTATTATTCAGTTATCGTCTTTCGATCATTGCAACATGACTCGAAGCTTCAGTAGTTCTTTCCCGTTACAATAGTACCAGAGTTTCAACCTGTGACATGAGAACTACCATACATGACCATGCAAACTACACCGAGACGTACCACCTTAATCATACAAAATGGATGAAGATGACTGGAATCAACAGTCAGTCTGTTAACTAAAGCCTGTTCAGAGTAGGAGTGTAACGTTTGTACTGACGTGCGTCAATGCCAATGTTTAGCATTAAAATTTAATTGAAACACGTTAATCATATCAACGCAAATGAGTAACGAAGAAAGGTTTTCTTGATTTCATCACTCTGTACGTAGAAATTTAAGCTTTCGACGTTCTATTTACGACCAAGAATAAACAAAATCTTGATTAAATTGGGTAAGCTAAAAAACAACTCATACAATATTATCGAAACAATTTATACCAAATTCTTAAGTAATAACACAGAGTTGAAACTAAAATCTTTGAAGTCATGAAGAAAATTCTTGTAGTTTGTCCTACAAAACATTTTGAAAAATATGTATTTAGAAGACAGCAAGGTCACATACATATATTTTACATTACATCAACACAAGTGCGCATAAATTGTGTTAAAACCCCCAAATCAAGTACCAAATAGCATTTTTCATTGTAAAAGCACAGTTTTCAAATAATAACTACGTTTAAATGAGCTGCAAGCACGCATGCAATGAAGCGGAAGCGTACGGTGGGAAACAAGTCGGAGTGCAGAAGAAGCGTTGCAGTAATCAGTCACGCAATCCAAGCAAGTGCAGCGCAAATAGCCCGGAAATGTCAGTCTTTTCAACACTACAGTCATAAACGCAGGCAAAAACTTTCCGAGTGACATATGGACTCAACAAACCACAACTGGCATCCTTTCAAAGCAATTTCCCAGCTGAAAGACATGCGCAGTGACCAATGCAGAAGCAGAAAAAGACGAGCGTGAGAAAGAAGTATTCCAACGATAAGGGAACTATTGAAAAACTCTCTCTCTCTCTCTCTCAAGCTAAATGCATCAGTTTCAGATATCTTCAAACACGACTTGATATTTCGACGAGTCCGTCCGACATTTTGCAATCTAAAATCAGGGCATAAGGGATTTTCTTCATGACTAACGTAAATGGTTAGCATTGCAGAAGATAAAATGGTCCAAAAATGAGAGATTAAAATATCTCATCTCGTTGAAATATTTCATCGGCGAAAATTCAACAATGAAATAAAAGGGTCATTTTTTATTCTCAAAATATACTTGTTAAATTCTAAGAACATCTGATATATGAAACAACGAACGAAATACGGCAAACATGCCCGATTATCGAGCAATGAGACCAATAGGTTGAAAAAAGGAATGAGAAACCGAAGACATGGGTCGTATATTAACCAAAAATGAAAAAATAGAGAATTTGCAGAACAATGAAATGTATCCACCGCCATCATAGCGAACTTTCATAAAACATGCAGACGCACAGGCCGCAGCCAGAAAAAAAATGAAACATTAACTACGTTCATTATCTTGAATGACTTTCACTTCTAGTATCGCTAAATATTGCTTCGTATTGTCGATTTCCGACATGATGAAGTAGCAACAGTAAATATCGCGGACAGAAACTCTGTTTTTAAGCATTCTAAAATCCATGCTGATGCCGCGTTAATTACTGGAACAAATTCGCAGGTCACAGTAATTCGTTACTTTGAAGTGAGTTGTACCATATTAGCTGGAAGAGCTTTACCAATCTTAGGAGAGCATCTCAAACCGATGAATATTCAAAGGACGTCGACAGACAAGGTACAGAAGACATTCATTTAGGTCGGCTTCGCGGTATAATCACGCAAAAAGAAGCGAAGCAAGAGAAGGAGTTGACGAAGCTCTAGTTAGAAGAGCATTCCTGCAATAACTATTACTGATATTCTGTTCAATAACTCTCGTCTTCCTAAACACGCTCGCCACAGATAGGGTGCGGCAAAATGCTCTGATCCTTTCGTAAGTTTCCACAATGAAAGCACGATGCTCGCCTGCCCAATTCATGCCTGCAACTGAGAATAAGGTGAAATATTGTATGTATATTTAAAACAAAAACATATTTTCGTTCGTCACTCTTTTTTACTTTTATCAAACTTATAAATGTATCATATCCCTATGCTGCACCCAGTACATAAAGAAAGCTAACAAAGACAGCTACCACAAGCTTACCCCTCGAGCAGGCCTTGGAAGTTCTTGCCATCAATTTTTCAAGGTCTTAAGTCCCCGGCATACGCTGAAGAACAATCCACGAACGTCTTTAAGCTTAAATCCCCGGCATATGTTAAGAACAATCCGACCTCCCTAGCCCTCCAAGTGGCGTGCTGCTTGTTACAGTCAAACAATAGGAATCATTGTACGAGTACTCATACAAGCTGCCATTAGGAGTCATGCTCTTGACCTCTGCACGCACTTCTTCACGTAACTAATATGCCTTTTCCGATTCAATCCATGGCCTTAATTGTGAATATCATGAATGAAATTTACATCGAGACAACCTTGTATTCCCATTCGGTGAGCGCTCAGGGATGCATGATACTTGTGAGGGATATCAGGGGGTAATTTTTCTAGCATCAACTTGTATTGTGCAGCTTTTTGTCTTCAGCTCTAGATAAAACGTACAGTTTACGAGTGCATAACGCCTAAACTTTATGTCTCATATAGAGGTAAAGACCAAAAGCTTATTAACATTTTTAAGAGCCTAAGCACTGTAAGCTTTCGAAATAAGTTTCAACAATGGCGACAAGAATCTCAGCAAAGTCAGAAATTAATTAATAAAGTAGGCAGGTGGATATTGAAAACATTAGTCCACTAGGTCGGTTGTACAGAACACTAGCCTCTCCAATGAAAAGAGAAATAAAATATGAAAAACTAAGTTAACTCTTATTCACAAAACTGGATTCACAACAGCCTCATACAACAAATGTTACTGGTCCTGTGCCGAGTACATAGAGAAATCCTAGGCCCTAGAGAGCTCATTTCTAAAAGAAGACATGACTAGGACAGGCACCATCAGTATCCCTCACCCCCAGTCTCCTGGAAGATGCTCAGAAATCCTACACGTCCTACAAGGTGGCGGAGTCCCCACAAGACGCTGAAGGACACTACCTCGCAGAGCATCCTTCCAATGGTGTTAGAGCATGGGTTCTCAACCTGGGGTTCGCGAACCGCTAAGGGTTCATAGGAATGTTTCCAAGGGTACTTGGATGACTGACGAACGAGTATTTTAAATCTTTAAAATCATTTGATAATATCCGTTGCAGTACCATTGTCTATTGAGTTAATCAGTGTATTACAATTTTTTATTTGGTTTCAGCTTATTGGGAGTTCGGGTTGATGGTCTGATAATTCTTGACAGGAAGCAAATTAAGAGCAATTAAGAGCCCCTGTGTTAAAGGATACGAAAAGGAGCCAAAATATCATTGTTCAACAGAAATGGCAGGCAGAACTTCGAATCTTCAGTAAATAATATAATTCACCAATCACAGAATCTTTCGTTTTTGGTAATTTAAATAAATATTTATTCATGACGAACACGACCGTATTTCATTACTCAAAATGCTCTCACGTTAAACTTGAGAAACAACGTGTGTAAAAAACGTTGCACATTCAACGTTCACCACGAACTCTGTGTCAAATTGTTACACTCTTACCATACAGAACAATTGTAATTGTACAGAACTAACAACACATTCAGACAACGGCTCTCAAAATTCAAGAATATCATCGTGAATTTGATAATGTACATGGGAAATGAATTGATACATGACAAAATTGTACTATCTTCTTAATGACTAAGTTTTCTTGAAAGTGATGCATGCAAAAACTATTTTTTGGGAAAAAATTAGGTAAAACTGACTATGTATAGCACTGAAATCAGATGGAAGTTTAGTAGCAGTTTCTAGCAAATTTATGCATAGAAGATGCACGTCCTTTACAGGCTCGTCATAAAATAGTAACTTGTGTGCTCACATGCAATTTTTTTTGCTTGAAGTTTCGTTTCTATAATGCTCCAATGACGACGATTGTTTTTCATGGACAATCTGTCCTTTTAAACGAGTTAACTTCTTTACGAAACGTGTTGAATATAGAACATTATTCTTCGTACGTCATGTATGTACATGTACAATTCACATCTGTATGCGCATCGATTTTGGCGAAGTTGTAAGGTTTTTTGAAGTACGCGCGTGTGCCAGCGACGTTAAAGTCGGTCAAGCTTCTCAGTTTGCCATGCTGACTTGTTTTTGTGTGAAGGGATTCGCTGTGCAGCTCTACTTGACATACATAAGAGTACTCGTGCTCGCACGGAGGCACGAATCGTGCAGCCCAAGCCAGCAATGTTGCTTTCTTACCCGATCCCCGTGAATCCCATAACATTTTTTTAACACGTAAAGCCCCAAATCACACCAACGTCATCATAGTGGAACTAACATATTGAAACAAACGGTAGAGTAAAACTTTTTTCCATTGTCTACAATAAGTATTTCATAACAAAATCTCCTCTGTAGCTCTTTCTGTGACACAAAGGATTGGTGAAGACTACAACCCGAACTGGTAATTTACTCCATAGAAAAACTGGGATAGTCATTTATTGATGATATTTCCGCATGACAATTGTGTAACATACATTCTACCAAAACAATAAATGAAGAGTAAGAAGCTGCATTAATTCGTCCACAGTGATTTACAACATTTAGTTATTTTACTTTTTTCAATTTTGGCAGCTGACGCCAGAACGAGGTGCAGGTTGAGTGCAAAGTCTAGGCCGGAGAGAGCGGAGAGGTGCAATGCAAGATAAAAAATTTAGCAAGAAAGAAGGCTAGAAATTGTAGGTAACAGAACTCTGTCATAGATTTGATAACTCAATGGTCATGACTATCATCGCGAGAAACGATTGTGTGGATACCATTAAAAGTGCATCTATGGGAAGGAAAACAGCTTTTGGGACATAAATTGTTATATATGAAAACGAAATTTGCTGTTGGATATAATAAGAAAAAATAATACAACTCACCAGTTTGTAACTAACTGCAGAAGTGGCAACACAAAAGCATAATATGTAATAATTTCAACCACTGAGAACTTTGAAACTAAAGACTGATCGCCTTATTTCAATACCTGACACAATCGCCTGATTTCAGTAGCTGACATGTAATTGCCTTACTTTACTAGCTACGAGTATAAACGAGTGAGAAAAAACAAATCCTGCTTGAGTTTACTAGGAAATTCAGTTACTAAGCGTTGGAGACAACAGACAACCACAGTAAAACTTTGCAAAGCGAATCAAGGCCTCAATGACAACTATTTTCAAGCAACAGCTGCTGTAAAAGAGTGCCTCCACAGCTACAAGGAGGGGAGGCTAAACAAGAGGGTGCGAGATTTATCGAGTGCATGACTCTAACCGCCTGCAACGCTTAGAAGTCAGAAATAATTTAGTCGTGTTCGGAACGCTATGTAAACAAGTCTGAAATTAAGTAAGTATTCTGATAATTCAAACGAAAAATATTTAGTCTGAAGTACATCATAAAAATTTAATCAAACATGCAAATTTACATGCCTACAACAGTTACTTCGATAGTAACTGTTACAAAAACCAGTGGGAGTTTATCAAAGCCAGTTCCTACTGCAATCTTTTTCCTCTCTCTGTTTAGGGCTACGAAGACTGAAGTGTGATATTCTCAAAGACAACTTCTGTTTCAAATATATATGGAGCTCGAGGCTAGAAAAGACCAAGTGAATTGCACAACAAAGCATTTCCATAGAGGGGAATTTACGTTTAAATACGCCCTGTTGCGGATATAAGGCCCAACTCGTCCGAATTTCGCTAAATCCCAGTTCAGAAGTAAAACATGTGGTGTCAAGGGCGTAAAATTCAGACATCAATGGCATAGCGTCTCATTGACGTCAAATACGGAAATTGCTTTATGTATGAGTATAAATATACAGCACACCACTCCAATGAAAAATTGAGAATAGCGGCAATCAAGTAATATAACGTTGACGTTATTAACGCTCTGACTGCTATTTACGAATCACATGGTAAAGGGTAACAAAACAAAGTTAGTTTCCTTTCCATTTATTATCGAGAAGTGCTCTCATCTATTCTAAGCATAGAAAAGCCACAGTCGCTGCAGCTGCAGATGCAAACTATAAAGCCACCTTTGAACTTTCGAAGTCACTATGAAGTACGAATAAGCTGCGCGGATCTTGCATGGCCGAGAAGTTGACCTATAGAACAGGTGTCTATCGCAAATATAAGCTTTTGGAATACTTGAACACTCGTTAAAATATATTTTTTCCTGAAAAAAATCAGCCCTAAAATGTGCATTTTCTGTCATAAATAAATAGAATATTGTGCATGAGTGCACCAATCGAAATTATAACTTCTACTTCATCACACAAATGTGACATCAAAAAAAGATGACCTTTAACAGGAGCAGTTCAGCCTGAGAACTAGGACTACGTCCACATTAAGTATAGACGTCACATAAATGTAACTTATTCCTGCATAACTTGTGAAGTAAAATATTACTAAAGCCCTCACAGAAAATATAAGTGTAAAATTAACGGCATGAAAATCGTAGCAATGATTCAAAAAATAATAGGAACGTTTGAAATGTACATGCATTCATGAAAAATTTGCATGATTCATTATGACTGATATGATAAATATAACAAATTTGACGAATACGGATAGCTACGTACTGAAGATGAACGCACTCAAGTAATACACGTCAAGTTAAATAAGACAGCATCATTCTAGTCTATACTGCTCATGCCAACAACACTTTCAGACGCCAGTTCAAAACTTAATTGACGCTTCGTGAGAATATGCTTAGTTTAATATGTGAAGCTTGGTTTATTAAGATGATTTGCCGTGAAGATGATTCCTGAGATTGTTGAGCCTGGTGATTTTTTTTAAGAACGTTGACCTTCTGGCAGGCAGTGAAAACGACGCAGTCACGCAAGGAGCGCGGGACAAACAAGGTGAGAGTTCATCAAATACTACAGTGTCTTGTGTTGTGATCTTCTGTAGTTGAATATTCTGTCGAGCCGTGATAACAGAAAGCGTAAAATACAAACAAGCAATCAATAAGCGTAAGCGGTGATCAATGAAAGCTGTGTATTGGACGGATATGAAATTATATGTGAAAATATATAGACATGATAGACAATTTGTTTGCTAGAAATTCAGCGCTTGTCTCATTAGTTGCAGCACAAAACTGACAGATGTAGCGAGATGCGCATTTTTCTGAAGAAAAATTCCTTAAACAAAAAACTAGACTGGAGTGCAGACTGCGTTCAAACGTGACTAGACATTTTAAACACTAATAAATTAATGTATCTAAATCTCTCTCAATCTGTACACAAAACCAATACTATGACAGAAATATGACGCCAACGTTTTGCTAAGTTCTTCACGCTTAATCAAACTTTAACTTGAATCAAAAGGAAAATTTTAACATTTCAACACTAGAGGACACCTGAAATGTTAGCAAAAAACGACTGTTACAAAGAGGAAAAATATTCACGCATTTAATTTTAGCGTTGAAATAAACGGTACAGTGCAGTACAATTTTGAAATAAAATATTCAAATTTCACGTCGCTGTTTGTCAGCCTCGTTTTTCCTTTACTCTGTTACGCTGCAGTGAGTCGCAAGCCCAAGACTACAAAATGCAAAGCGTTGAAACATGACGCTCCTGACTAATAATCTGGAACGATAATACAAGAAAAAATTGCTAGTTTGCAAGAACAAACTAAAATTAAAAGCCATGTAGGAGTGTGAACATCTTGAATATTGATTTCCAATGAGAAGTATGGTCCATTCAAGTTTGGATATCACAAGTAAACGCGGCGCTTTGCATGCACTTATTGTCTGCATTAAATCAAGTCAATGGGCAGATCAGCAGATGAAGGGAGGCACAACAGCTCACGATTCCTGCACCAGTGAGAGCAATGGACCCCAGCCACGTGACCTCTGCAACAGCTTCGCAACACACAGGTCTCGCACCTCTTCTTCACCTTTAAGAGGCAAACTGACGGTAAAAGATAATTATTTCATGTAAATAATTTCCAGGAACAATAACTGGTAAAAATTAGTGAGTAGTGCCTGTTGTTTATGAACGTGGTATATCAGATAATAAAAAGTAAAAACGAGTGATGGATGGAAACGTATGATTAACATGAAATATTTCTTTCAATATTATACACTTAATTTGTGTATGCTGCACTAGTTTTCGACTGCGATCTTTAGAGCTGAAACTGTCGGACTTGATAAAGAAAAACTCATCTTAATTTTGCACAATCTCTTTGAAGAAACGCATGCGCCACAAATTTGTACGCAATTTGCATTCGACCACCATCATCTCACAAAATACAAGTTTAATCCATGTAGTGTCAGAAATTTATGTAAAAGAATCCCTAACAATAAATATTTTCCAACTTCAAATATAAGCTCAACTACCAACCGGGGTCATCTTCGGTTGCTTAGGACACGAAACCTAATTTTCTGCTTGCGAGTTCCTTCGTCGACTGTGGCGGTAACATGTTCTACTCCAAGCGCAGGAGAAGAGTTCACACACTTCTAATACTACACTTAACTTCCCATAAAACTGTGATCGTTGTCCACAATCTGGTGTGACGGATGTTCCTGACTTAGCGGAACGTCCCACAAAGCGAGGATGTTACTAACACAAAGCTCGTCCAGTTCCGCAAAAGGCAGGATTGCCGCTGCTCTCATTGCGGATGGAGCGTCTGACAAAGAAATGAAGATGCACGTCCCGTCACGATGTTGGAGCTGGATGCTTCAGAGCATGAAGGCAGAAGCCACCAAAATTTCGTCCACAACAGAGAAAATCTCAAAACAATCGTACGACGGAAAAAATATTCAAGCAGAAGATTCGAAAAGAAAGTTCGAATTCAATGCTGGAACAAAGCTTTGAAAAGTTCCGTACAAACGCTGAATGGTGTATCATACGAAGCAGATAAAAGAGAGAAGAAATGTTATGGAAAATAAATATGTTTACGTGTAGATCCTCACATAAAATATATGTACTTAGTGAAAGATATGAGAAGGGAAAAACAAAATGAAGTTCTCATATTTTATTTGCATATTACCTGACTGTAAAATACGCACATTTTAAGAAGCATTTGAAGCCAACGATGGAAGTCTTATCACGAACCTGGAATTCAAACGGCAGTATCTTTAAAAAATTGAACACTAAACTGACGAGTAGTTGTAGTTGTTTGACATGTAGCAAAGAACAGCATCACTCAAAAACTTAGCTGTTTCTTCCTAAATACAGTGATTTTAAAATGAATACAAAAGTAAAGAAAACTGCATTCTGAAAAACTTCCTCAAATGCGCGATTAATCATTCGCGTTGAATCAAGAGAGTGAAATAAACGTTTGTTTTTCTTAATAAACTTTACACTAAAGGCTTATTTCTTACTCCTGAATTCCGTTTAGATCACAACTCAAATTCTATATATTTCAAATTTCTTAAGGCGGAAAAGCTAATCCAGATAGATATGGAGTGAGAAAACTATGAAAAATAGTTTTCACGAGTGGACTTGTTTTGTGGTTCTCAGAGATTACCATGGCGTATGAAAAATGGCCTCACGTTCCCGTTACTGATTTAACACAGAAAACAGCGCCCCATCTTGTCTTTTGAAAGAACAAACTTTTAAAATTCACTATAAATGCCGAAGAAGCGCACAGCGTTTCAGTTTTATTTAGAGAAATCTATGCCAACAAGAGATGAAGACGAAAGAACCGTCATTACCACAAATAACAACGCTGAGCAACACGACGAAAAGCCGACAATTAGTTTACATTTTCCGTGAACTCAACATGAGAACAAAAGGAACGGAATAGAAACTCCGTTAGCGGAGCATGGTTCGCTGAGTTACGGTATTTCTCACACACTAGACGATAAAAATACTCCAGATTTTGATGAAAGTGATTACGTGCAGCATTTCAAAACAAAAATAATTTTGTTTTCAAAGCGGCATAGCAAAAAATTGTAACACACTTCTAAGCAAAATAGAAAAATGTACATTCAAATACTTTTTTTTTCATAAAATAAACACTTTAACTTAGAAAGCATGCTAAACACGTGCCAATTGCAACATGCAAAATAGTGAATCATGTCAAATTAAGATACTCTATACAACAACAAACGAAATTCTCAACGATCCAAGTCAACCTCACGCGACGGATAATGCACGTCAACCCCCTGAAATAACCTTTAATTCATATGAACTATTTCGAAGTTTATAGTTAAAATTAATTTTCTATGTTGTCTCATTCTCTGTCTCTTTACACCTTACATGCAGAGTAACCATTACCGTAGGAGCAGTATTCAGTGGCCGTAGAGAATGGGTGCAGCTCTGGTCTAAACTCGTCCGCATTTTTAACTTGGCTAATGAATGTCACCACAGACGAGCGACAGACTGACTTGCGCTTGTAGCTGTGGATCAACGCTTCACGCTAGTATTGCTGGCGCTGCAACGAACCGTGCGAATGTGAACCCGAAAAAATGGGAAAAAACTGTGAAGATGAGAACCCGAAAAAATGGGAAAAAACTGTGAAGATGAGAACCCGAAAAAATGGGAAAAAACTGTGAAGATGAGAACCCTAAAAATTGTGCAAAAATTGTGAAAACGTGAACCCGAACTGTGAAAAACTGCGAAAATATAAACTTAACGTTATGTTACGCAATGAAAAAATGTGCGATGATATGAACCACAAGACACGAGACTGTCGAATGGCATGACAAGAACATAAAAAACATCAAAAAATAAGAAGGGCGAACAAACAGCATTTGTAAAATAACGGTAAAAATAATAGTTCATGAGCAAAGACGAAAATTATGAACCTGTGTGGCAGCGTGTAGCAAGATCTTAAAAAACATCTAAATGTCTCAGTAAGACGATGCTCGTTTTCTAACAAGTGCCATCAACTATTATACATCAAATTTGAAGTGTAATACTACAATATTAATTTAAAAAGACATTTTGAAAATTATCATCTAGTTAATTATGTATGCTGGACGAACTCAGACTGTAATATGACGATCGATATTATTGATAACAATTTTGAAAATAAGTTTCTGACATAAAAAGTCGATCACGTGAGAATGCACACATTTTAAAGAACTCGTACGAAGCACGGAATAAGTAATTATTAGTTCCAAAAATACAGGGTTGCGGTCCCGATACACTTGCCAGTAAATAAATACCACGATTAGAGCGCTTATGCAAAAAAAGAAATAGACACTCACGGAGTAAGACATAAACACAACAGTTGGAAGCCTGGGTTTTAAATTACCGAATATGTTAAAACAAAGAGCAGTCAAGAAAAGTCAATTTAATTGTCATGAATCATAAGGAAGTGTTTCGATGCTTCAAATAATAGCATACAAGTTCTTGAAGAAAAAGGTAAAGATTATTAATTTGTTCGCTAAATCAAATCGACAGAATTAAATAAACTATTTTGTATATTTCTTTCAATTTTTAAAGTTATATCTGCGCCATTCAGAAATGAGTTTGAAAAACATCGCACAATTTTCCTCGCTAAGTTCGAAATTATTTCTATGTCTAAACACAGCACACTTGAGAGGCAAGCAACATGATAACCTGCAAACGACGTAAAATATAGCCAACAGCCAAGAATCGCAGGTTTGGCGGACCTAACAATCAACCTAGTCGTACTTTACTCTTCAAAAGTACACCAATCCAGCAATTTTACTTCATTTATTTTCTCTATGGCTTCCCCGAACCTAAACATCGTGGAAGCATAAGGAAACTTGTATTTTGTTTCCTCAAAGCTGAATTCGTTATTCCGTTGCTGTTTCTGAAAAAGAAGAAAGTTAGGCTTGTGGAGTTGCGTCGGAAGGTCAGCGATCTCCCTTCATTAGAACTGTAAGGAGAAGCGATTATTTTTCCCGTACAAACGTAAACCTTGATGAATAAGGTTATTAAACACTTTAGATGCGATTAGGGCGTGTTTAGCATGCTTGAAAATTGGTGTACTAACTACAATAGAGGGTAAAAAAAGAAATAGAAACGAGCTAATAGGAGTATTAGTGTATCTGTATTACATAGTGTAACAGAATTATTGTTACTCGGTTTGATTGCCCAATATACTTCAGTGCAACTTTAGTGAGGCAAAAATAAGTTTTTGAATAAAAACCAATGAAATGTGTAGTTATATAAGGGGGTTTTGCAAGAAAACTCAACAGAATCAGATAGTGATGTACCCCCGTAGCCATAAGTAATACATTTCAACAGAACCTGCTTGAATATCTGAAGATCCGGAGCGGAAATTGAAGGAATTCACGCCGAAATTATAAGGAAATGCTCGTGCGTTCTGCCGCTGGCGCTGTAAGCCAACTACTTCACGAGACAAAAGTGAAATGTATGCAACATAAGGCTCATAAATTTAAACTAAATACACGGAATGTCATACCTTGAAAGAAGTACTGGGGGGGGTGTTATTGTCGCAACATCATTGAGAAGTGTTGAATCGTCAAAATATGTCAACACTAAATCAAAAGTACTTATATATTACCGAGCCTCTTTTATCATTAATACTGTTGAAGTTAAATGTGTTCAGGAAATAAAGGCATTCGTGATTTAGTGCACGCCGAAGAGAAACAATGACTCGTCAAGGTCTACATTTTAACTTAATTAGACAACGAATCTTAGATGAAGTGCACGATTTTCAAGTCAAACGAGTAACAGTAACAATAAAACTTGAGAATTCTATTCCTTCGCACTTTGTCTAACGGCGTGGATTAAAAAAATAATATCAAGACACAATGGATACTCAGTTTTCACTATTTCTTGCAATTTCTCGCCAGTTCAGCACGCATTCTAATGACAATCATAAGTTGACCATAAAAACATTGATGACGATGCAACTACACTTCAGTCCCGCAATGAGCGACTCAGTCTGGCCGCCAGTTCGTATGCGCACACTGACCAGGCGTGAGTCAGCAATTTCACCTGGTGCAGTTTTTGACCCTCGTTTGCGCTCCCTTTCTCGAGTTACACGATGGAAATTGAACTTTTTGAGTCCTGTTTACAGTTTCCCAATCATTGTATTGCGTTGTTTTTTGAATGCTAATGTTTCTGTCTAGGTGAAGGTTTTCCGCTTTGAGCTGTACGTGTTTTTCATGCTCCCTTGCTTTTAATTTTCAATTACGTTATAGTTATTCGATGCTCTTTTCGCGTAATTTTTCCCTTTCTTTGTTTATTCACTGACCTTAAATTCTCTCTTTCCTTACACTACTTTACTTTGAGTGAAGATATTTGATACAAGACAACACACAAATAACAATTATGCACCAGAAATTACAGTCCTCCGGAGATTTGCAGTTTTTTATTTTCTGTTTTCTACTGTGCATTATTTATCACCAGTGCATGACTTTCAATTTATTTTCTGTTATGATTTGTGTCACTCATACCCACACAACCGACAAAAAGTTGCGAGGCACTTGTCTTTCATCGACCTAACGAAACAATCATCAAAAACTTTGTTCATTAGGATTTTGAGTCATTTCATAGCTGACATTTTCTTATGGACAGCACTCATCAAGAACCACCGCCATATGGGACTATGCATGAGTTACGACAGCGCGATGCTCAGGGTCACAGAGAACCTACTCTGTTGTGACTCTGGCCAAGCGTTGATGGAAAAAGTGGTCCCATAACACAACCCCTGAGGAATAGTTAGAAAATGTTTTTCAATGGGAGTGACCGCAGGAAAACGGGTGTATATTGTAGGCCTTGACTTCCAATGAGTTAGCCGTCTTTAGAACTCTAACACTTAGAGCTTAGACACAAAATGCTTAAAAGATACTTCAGTTACGGCGATAGGCCATTAGCTGAAAGAATTGCAGAACGTGAGGAGTGAAAAATAAAGGTACATACAAGTTCGAAATGAATGGTCTCAAAATAAAAACAAATGTTCACACGTTATTAAAACAATTGGAAGAATTTCTGCCAAATAAGAGTTATACACCAAGCATAGTTCAAGAAATAATTTATAGGACCTTAGGATTCACGTTTTTGTGAAAAAAATTTAGCTTATTTTTAAAGAGGTGAGTAAAAATCATAAGTGACAATGGATATTGATAACAATGAAATATTGAATACGATGAAAAATACTTTTTGAAGGTGTATTCTCAACTGGTGCGTGATATTTTCTAGCATTAAAACAATCGATTCCCCGATCCATGGAATAGAAAAAGAATTTCAAATCTTCAACAAAAATATATGGCTCTCTACAGGAGCGACGAAACAATAATTCTCTTTCAAAGACGAGGTAAAATTACCGGAGTTTCGCCCCATTGAATAAGAAGGATAGGCTATATGACCGGACGACAGCTGCGATGTCGGCATATTGCAAGACCAGAGGCAAGTAGAGGGAATTTTCTTGCAGCTTATGCACCGTTGCCGTTATGATGCACGGGATGAAGGATGATGCAGGTTTTCCGCGCACTGGAGGATATGTATAGGGGACGCTTTTTCCTTGGATCAGGCAAGCGATTAGAGTTTTTTCTAAAGGGGTTAGTTTCATTGATAGCACTACGAGGTAATAAGAAAATGCAGCGAATGAAATGCGGTGGAATGAATAAATGAATGAAACGAGGAATGAATTAATGAAATGCTAATAATTTTAAGAAATTATCCAGTCTGTTTAATTTTTCTGCTTTATTTCGCTAGAAGTCATTATAAATGACAAGTATTCTCATGATATCAAAGCTACGGGTCCGCCACACTCTTTAAACACAATGGTACCGTTTCCAACACTCACCGCTAACGTCACAACTAAAATAACTTGTCTACGATTGATCGCACGACTGAAAGAATTAAATGCATTCAATCACCAGCGAATAACCACTAAAATGCCTAGTAATTAAATGCATTGGACATAGATTTACACGAGATTTACATGAACCTGAAGAACAAATGACCGCGTCCACTAATGAATACGAAATTGAAGCAGCAAAAAAGCACAGTAACTGCAAAAGTTGAATAATTTTCTTGTAGATATAAGGATTGTCTTCAGCATTTAATTTGAGTATACATTGGGTTAAGTACCGTAGTAATTGCAAAAGTGTCTCAGTAGCGAGAAGGACAAAAATATAAAAATTATACGGTCGTGGCATTGAAAACGCTCGCTCCTGCCGTTGTAGAGGCTAGAACAAGTGGAAAGGACGGTGTAGGTTACCAACAACTTGAACTCATACAAGCCCAAGCGTGCAATACTGAACGTCGGTACAGGCCATACAGCACGCAATCCTCTTCAGAATCCGTAAGTTTTGACAGTGTGGTAAGTAATACAACAGAAAGAAGATGTTGTGCTCAAGTCCTGTTAATGAAGAGCTCAAAATGTGCGCAAATTATTTCGGCAAAAGAAAGAGTTCCGAAGATACGCTCAAAATTTACTCGATTTACCGCCACTAACCAACGCTTCCAGTGAATTTCACGGTAATTAACGAAGATTTTCTTTTCTCGAGCCTGAATGGCGAGTTGATAAAACTGAAGTCCTACGTTCTATAACAAAATACGATGTCTCACTATTTAGGGTAAATTAAAGGTAAGGAAAAGGTCAGTAAAATGTACTAAAACATGGCACTAAAAAAAAGTTTGTCATAATTTCAGTTACTGTTGTAAACTCTTCTCAAACTCCAAAAACAGCCTCATTTGCCGAGAGCAAAAGAGTTAATTCTGATACCAATGTCAAACAATCATTTAAATTTCTGCTGAAATAAATATAGAAATTTGACGGTTAGGGAACAGCCAGAACTCTCAAGGCACCCAACGACGTGCAAGACAACCAGAGATGAAAAGTTAGAACTCGTAGTTCTGGTCATAAAATGAAAAATTTCTGTTAACAAGCGATATTAAATAAGTAATTTACTTTCAGGATCTAGGCTGAAATGCAAGATCTAGATCACCAGAGCTGAACTATAGGTCAATGATTTCAATAAATCAAGACTCGCTAGGTGAGAAGTAATCCTACTAGTGGTCATTTGTATGGCTTTCGTAAATATTATGCTGTACAATGCTTGTGTTAGTCCAAGCATTTTCCAAAACAGAGAACAGAAAAGATGCCCAACTGTTGATTAGCTCAGTGCAGATCTGATTTTCTTGGATAATTCCTTCAAAGGTCAAAAAGAAAAGTAAAAGTGAGAGTTTACGTGCACTTTCAAAGTAGATACCAGCGCGATTACAAACACGATCGTTCCCTAAATTATTCCGATAACAAGCAATTTCAGATAAAGGAGTGTACTTTTACTGAAAAAATACCGAGCAGTTTTAACATTACATTGCATTAACTTTACTCAAATAATAAGAAGAAAATGAATAAAAAGAAAAATGATTCCAGCTAAATATATGTAACTTCGAATTATTTCAATGATAGTCTGACGTATTACCAAATTACAATTTTATGAATTCTAGTAATTTTAATACTAGAGAGACAAACGTCTAAAGTGGCAGGAACCTTCAACAAAACTGGCAGTAAATTAGCGAAGTTACAAGGTATGCCAAACGAGAGGTGTAAAAATTAAACAAGTATATAAAAACTTCCGACAGTTCTCCGTCGTAGCATACTTTGAAACACAAGATTAGAAGAAAACCCTCTAAAATAAATATATATATATATATATATATATATATATATATATATATATTGCAGACTTGTACTACCAAAATTTTGTTTATTGAAGCACTGCGCGAGTAACGAACGGAAATAAAACAAAACTAATTGCAAATTAAGATACAAACTTGCACAACTCGCTCAGTTTGCCCTTCAAATGATGAGTACGTTGTAAATCAGAGGCAGGGGCAATGAAGGCATCGAAGACTTGGCAATAAATCGGACCGAAGGCCTGAAGACCAGAAAGTTGCGATTAGGGGCGACACTTTCACTCTCCAGCGCTGGTGATCATTCTTGTGGGGAGGAGTTCCGAGGGAAAGGTTCATCTGTCGTACTTCCTCTTCCAGGAAGAGACCGACGAAGCGTTAGTTAAGCTATAATTGCGATTTGATCCCGGAAAAAAGTCCCTCGTCTTCTAGAACCATTGCTCTGTTTACGAGAAATGTTTAATTTTGTCAACTATGACCAGAATGAAATACGCATATTACTAAAAAAATTATCATTCCAACGGAATTAAACGCGTTACTTGAGGAACATTTTAAATAATTCATTCACGGAATTGAAACCTCAAATTCACCTAAGAGGAATACGCTCAGTTTATATCTTCACGAGTTGACGTATCGAAGACGCCATGCAATCGCCGCATCCACGGGAACAACGAGGCTAACAGGAAATAATTTATCCCAAACTGTAACAAGTGAAGCCTGTGAAAAATAAAAACTTTGAGGACATGATGACGATGACAGAAACCATATTCCCGGCCACCGAGAGGAGCTTAGGAATCCTTCATGTACCACTGACAAACACAGAAAACATTTTGATACTCGTCAACAACGCAATCGCATGGAGGAAAAATTCAGATATTCGGAAGTTTATGGACCAGCTCGGCCCTGGTCGGTCGATTGGAATCATCATTAGCTGCTTGATTGCAATGAGGTAATGGCAGCCCACCTCGTAACAGCCATGACGAAACAATGAATAGGATTGCAAAACTGCACTGCAATTGAATGGCACCTGCAGTGATTTCCGTTCTAGAATACATCTCAATTTCCGTAGTTGTAGATCAGCGAAACTCAAAACAAATTATGCAACCAGCTTTCATTTAAATAAGTAATTTTAAGTTTCTTCTGCATACAATAGGGCGCATAGTCAATATTTATAGCCGTATGAACGATACAAATTAAGTCAAATAAATTAAAGAAATTCTTGAAATCATTACAAGTCTTACATAGTTCATACTTCTTAAAAACAATGAAAAAGCAGGAAGCCCTCCTTTAATTTGTATACAATGATTATTTCAGCTTTATCCTAACAACACTCGATGATCAGGGTTCCTGTTTTGATAGCACTGGTTCCAGTGGTCTCCAGGTCTAGTTCCAGTGGTCTCCACAACCAGTTCCAGTGGTCTCCACAACCAGTTCCAGTGGTCTCCACAACCAGGTCCAGTGGTCTCCACAACCAGGTCCAGTGGTCTCCAGGGCTAGGTCCAGCGGTCTCCAGGGCTAGGTCCAGCGGTCTCCAGGGCTAGGTCCAGCGGTCTCCAGGGCTAGTTCCAGCAGTCTCCAGGGCTAGTTCCAGCGGTCTCCAGGGCTAGGTCCAGCGGTCTCCAGGCTAGTTTCAAAGTCAACATCAAAGGTTGTAAGGAGCAACATCACATCATCATTGTGTACATGTTACAACAAGTAAACTAGCAAGCTCCTATTCTCCTATATAATGACTATGACTATGGAGATAAATAGCAATGTACGTCGTGTGTATTGAGAAAATCTTGGGGTTCTCTGTCATATCTAATCATTGGAGAGAAAGAGAAGTTCCGAGCACAGGACCTCCGTTCTTCCCTGCTGCAGGCAGCTCTTCGACGCTAAAAGTAAAAGAAATACGTTTTTTTCTTCACGCTTAACCCATTTATACCGGAGGTTAGAAAAACGGCTCGTACGATGGAAAAACTAATAAAATGGATTCATTGAGACAATTAAAACATTTATATCGTTTATTTAAGAATATCCGTTTTAAATAAAAAAATCTATGCCATCCTATATGTAGGACGCCTTTTTCATTTTTTATTATTCGTAATCAACAGAAAACTTTTCATGGTTAAGTGTCTTATACGCACGACGCCTGGCATAAATGAGTTAATACTTAATGAATTAAGTGGCGCTAAACCCCATACGAAATATGTATATACATATGGTGACACGAAGATATAATCAGCTTTAGTGATCAGGAAGTACGTACAGTGTGTACAGCAAGTCAGCGGACCGTTCTCATAATAAACGTCATGGAATTAAATATACAACACAACCGCTACATTATACCATTCATTATCCAGTAAAGAAATAAAATATTTGAAGAATTCTTCAGACACATACACTATTATTTTAAAAAACTTCAGTCTTGCAGCTTCATTATAAGGCCGATATATTGCATGTCAACTTTCAAATTTTTCGCTCAGGTGCAAAGGATCATTTTCATCTACGCATTGAAGTTTCTACGACGACTGAACTAATATCGAATAGAACACATAGAAAGCTTCATGATGGGAAGTTACACGTAAACATGAGCTCTTTGACAGATGAAGCACAGCCATTCGAAGAACATAAAAACTTATCTGGACAAATTGTGACCCATAAAGCCTGCAAAAAAGCAAGGGCATAAATGGCACAACGAGAGGAAGCAGATCACTGAACAATGGCCTGACTTTCTCCCCAAATAAGTTGTTCGGACACCAGATCAGTGAGTAGTGAGGTGACTGTGTCCACATGATGGTCACACAGGCTTGCTAAATTGTGTTGCGTAACCCACAGTTGCCAGGCAGATCCACGATTAAACTTCGAACTGATCACATTTGCAAGAAACGAACAGCTTAATTTGATTGGTCTTTGTCGTCTACTAAATGCCTTTTACTTCACAGCTTTCAGCCACAGTGATGAACTTTCACAACCTACCCTTCTAACCTTTCTTGCATTGACTGTTTTTGCACTGGGATACCACATGCGTGGACATACATAGCGTCTCACAGCCTGACTAGAGGCAGTGGCTCCGGCAACTACCGTAGCTGCAGGGATAGGCAAACCACCGCAACACACGCGGCTTCAAGATCGCTATGACCTTCAATACTACTTGCATGTGACACCTCTAGTCATTATGAGATGTATACAACATGCTTGGGAAATGAGAAGCTAAATTACAGCAGTGACACAGCTGATAATGACATTGAGGCTAACACATTAACATAAAGCAGAACAGTGCCTTGTGTACGGGAAGCCATGTTACCGTTTCCCTTGTGCAATAATTGACGCCTTAGTGATGTGGACCGAACGTTTAAAATAAACAAGCAGACGATAGCTAGACGTGTTAGCTCAAATATTTTACACATGGCACTACCTTTTAATATTTGTTAGTGTTTATTTAAACTTAGGAATCAATTATATACATTACAGAATTTTAAACCCCTGAAAATAAAGAAAAATAACCCAGTGCATGAACTACGTTGAATATCGACAAGGTTTGACAATTTTTTTTCTACCGATAAGGTTTATCATAATTCTGAGATGCATACGGGCTAATTACATGCTAACAGAGATCCATTTTGGCATGAATTGTGGCAATCAATTTTATAAATTAAACAAAATGGTTATGGATAGTTCAATTGAACTTATTAATAAGCAGTAAAATTATTTAAATCTTTCATCCAAATACTGAAAGTCACACCAAGCTCCCACTCCTCAGCACCTCTCCAACCTCCCCCCTCTCTTCCTGGCCCCACGAAATCGCAAGTGAAATCCAGTTTTTTAAGCAGTTTTCCTATGCAGTTATTTTTCAATTTATGGTATGGATTTCCTCACCAGAAAAAAAAAGAGAAATCGGAGGAGAAGAATAACTTGAGACACGTTCTGGCAGACTGAAACTGTGCAGAATCCCTTGTCTTAACACGAGGTTTGAGTAATCATATAAATTTTAAACATGAAATATTAAGGCAATACGTAGCGCAAGTGTGTTGCCTCTGAAGTAAATACATCATAGCACAGAAATGTTTTCAGGCAGTGATATATGATAGTAAAAAAAGAAACATGAAATCACTGACACATTACGATAACATGACATTTACGCAAGTACTCATTCCAATCAACTAAAAAATTTATTAAAGCTAGAGAACATTGAGATATGAAAACGATTGCGTGTATTACAAGAAGCTACGGGAGCATCGAAAGTGTTGGGATGCGAAAGTTGCATTTCTCATGCTGGATAATTGCAGAAGACATAACAGGTTCCCATTAGCGATAAGATTTAGCGAGCAAGCGTGGTAACATCGCACAGAAGAAAGCAAACGCCCGAGGCTGAGTTTCCCCTAAGTCAGATCCATCTCTACACCTGTATTTTTGACCGGTCGTGAAGCTCAGTTCACAATCACTAAGAAATTCCCAGCCTCACTAGCAAGTTATAATGTAAGGTGTTTGTGAAGCCAATTCATTGTAAAACTTTTTATACTATACAACTTTCTTGGAATACAATTTTTTTGTTTCTTTACATGCGATACAGGGAATATGAACAGAGAAACTAACTTTATATCTGATATTTCATGCAGTACAAGTATGGGCAATGGCTTTTCAACTCACTGCTGACATCTCAAAACAAACAAAGCTGCTCCCAGATGTTTCCGTTTCCCATGGTGCGGCTTGAGGCACAGTTCGTAGGGGTGCTAGATGAGCTTGATAAGGAATCGTCAGTCAGGTCCCCTGCGTCGAAAACAGAAGAAATCGAATGCAGCGTGGAGATTCGAACCTGGAGCTCTCCCATCACAATCAAGAGCCACTCACCACTTGACCTCTCAGTCCAACAGTCGTAGCAGCGGCGAGTGTGAGGCCATCGTTATATGGGAGCCACGATTGATTGCATAAAAGTTTTGGTCATGGCGTGCGCTGATACAGGTAGCCAATTCTGGTCTTAACTGAACCAAACTGATGCATCAAGTTTTGGTCGAGCAATAAAAACTTGATTCTTCTTGTCAGTTCAGAGTGGTTACGATGACCCAATTCCTCGTTCATAACAGAAGGTTATTTAGAAAATGCTTAAATAAAGGGAAAATTGAATGGGATTTTACAGAGCAAATAAAACCTCGTGCATAAATTCATTACATGAAACAGTTCAGTTACAGCAAGCACTCAGAAAAAAATACATCCTAACGAAGCGATTAAACTGTGGTTCATAACAGAAATCATGCTGTAAAAGTAAAGAAAGATTGATTTATAAGGGAAATCAGGCTGTAAATGAAAATGATTAAAAAGAATTTAAAGATATCCATGTTTCTCGACCTTTTCTCGACTATAAGATAAATAAAGACTGACTCATGTGTAATTATTCCATTCTATTTTAAAGCAGGCCGTGTCACCAATACGTATTGACGTTTAAAATTTTCCGCACAAACGACATTAAAGTAAATTTTAATTTATTGTAATAAATGAACGCTCGCCAAAACGAGATGTATGACCTAAACGAGAGATACAACGAAGAACAAATTTGCTCTATGAAAACACACAAACGCTGGCCTCTATAATTTCTCTTATTTCTAAAGCCTGAGTCTCGTGTCTCGTGCCTGAGTCTCGTGTTTCGCGCCTGAACCTCGTGTTTACCACCACAGCTGAAGTCATTCAAGTAACAGAATCACGTAAGTCACTCGACAGCCACAATAAATCATCTACTCCAGTAGTAAACGCGTGAAGTAACACTTGTCACCATCAGAAAATATCCTCTACTCTTAAACAGACACAAAGTTCCACGATACGTAATGCTGCAGGACACCCCCATGCACGCAATCACAGCGCCAGTGTTTAGAAAACCCCTATAAAATTTCCTTTGGCTAAAAAATTGAGGCGTTAACAGGTCTTCAGTTTAGTGATATACAAATATGTGTCTTCAATTATACCCAGTATGTCTATATAATCAGATATCGAAACTGGGAGAGAAATAAATAAAAGTGCTACCTAATTCGATATTATGGATTTTAGCTAATGAAGGACAAGTCATTCATTTTTTAACGATATTATAGTACCCATTAAAAACGAAAAAAAATCAGAGCACCTTTTGATTTCTTTCGCTTGAAAGCGGATAAAATTTACACAACTATTAACGCGGAAATACGATGAGCAAAAACATGACATCAATATAATTGATGGGCACATCAATTATTTTGATGTGAGAAGATTTAAGATCAGTAGAACGCTAAAACTGACCGTGTGGATCAACGTGCGCAGTAGTTTGAATTTTTCGTCAACAAACCAGGGCACCAAAATTCCCCCTGGTGACACTGAAAGACATTCTGTAAGAAAATCAGACTACGATACACAGCGTACAATAAAAGGGAATTTATACATATAAAACCGATTACAGCAAGGCGGTCTGCAGCAAAGCGGTCTGCAGCAAGGCGGTCTGCAGCAAGGCGGTCTGCAGCAAGGCAGCCTGCAGCAAGGCAGCCTGCAGCAAGGCAGCCTGCAGCAAGGCAGCCTGCAGCAAGGCAGCCTGCAGCAAGGCAGCCTGCAGCAAGGCAGCCTGCAGCAAGGCAGCCTGCAGCAAGGCAGCCTGCAACAAGGCAGCCTGCAGCAAGGCAGCCTGCAGCAAGGCAGCCTGCAACAAGGCAGCCTGCAACAAGGCAGCCTGCAACAAGGCAGCCTGCAACAAGGCAGCCTGCAACAAGGCAGCCTGCAGCAAGGCAGCCCGCAGCAAGGCAGCCCGCAGCAAGGCAGTCTGCAGCAAGGCAGTCTGCAGCAAGGCAGTCTACAACAAGGCAGTCTACAACAAGGCAGTCTACAACAAGGCAGTCTACAACAAGGCAGTCTACAACAAGGCAGTCTACAACAATACAAACTGCAGCTAGAAACGACGCAACATACTAACACCGCAGTGAACTAACATCGTTCACTAACACAGCCATCGCTCCCTCCTACAGCTTCCTCATAAGGGCGTGCTTGTGAGTGACCGTCTGAGTCACGCACCACTCAGATTTTGAAAAAAAGTTCAGACTCGCCAGTTATGGAAGCAAGTCCAATGCATGGCTCACGGTCACTTAAAACTCTTGAATTTTAGACGTGATATTAGTGACGTTGTTAAAGATAAGACGCAGTGGGAGCACTATTTCTTTAGGTGATTAGTGGTGTTTTTTGTTCCCTGAATGACTAAAACTGCAACACAAACAGCGAGTTACCTAAAATTTGTTTCAACACAAACTTCTGCGAATTGCGAGCCTTACAAAAGGAGCTTTGTATGCTCCTACTGACAGAAACTGTGTAACTGAAAAATATATATGTGAAAGAAAGTGTGTGATTGTAAATGTAAATTTCTCCATGACTATCGAAGTTCTTATTGAGACATTAACTCATTACTGAGATGAAATTCAAAAGTGCATAAAACAACAAGATTTTATTAACGCAAAATATGCAACTGCACTCAAGATTCAATGAAAAAATTAATTAATGCGAGAGAAACGAATTTATTGATTCGGTCTAAATTACTTCGTCTCATTTGATTCAAATATGTAACATCGATTCAAAGGATTCATTACTCTGATTCAAATAATAGAGCTCCATTAGTTTGAAATAACTTGGTTTCATGTAACAGGAAAGTTCAGTGCAGAAATTCCATAAAACTCTGTACAGCCTCTGAGCAGCAGCAGCAGCAGCAGCAGAAACAAAAAATCAAACTCCTGTAGCTGTTCCCGATGTTCACAACCTCAGAAGCTGGAAGCCTAGCACCTACATACGTAGATATGCTTACCAGCTTAGAACCGAGGCATGTGGGAACACTTATGACTTTACAGTGTACGCGTGCAGCTCAAAACAATGAACGTCTTTTTATTCAGTTCGCTCTTAATGTGATTCGAGCAAGGTCTCTGTAAAAAAATAAGAGCTTTGTGTGTTTCAAATTACAGTTAGAGGAAAAAAACACGCAAAATGGATCGAAGAAATTAGAGAAAGCAAAACGCACTGACACTTTATATGAACTTCAGCAAGACCAAGCCTGCACAGACCGCCATGTTCTCGCATTAAGCAAAGGAAATTGTGAACATATTAAAACATATTACATATTTTCTTTGCAGATCGTACTTTGGCATATATTATACATCCCCCATATCATACATCCTTCCCTCATCCATTATACTTCATTCGTATATTACACTTCCCTCATACATTATACTTTATTCGTATATTACACTTCCCTCATACATTATACTTCCCTCATACATTATACTTCATTCGTATATTATACTTCCCTAATACATCATACTTCATTCGTATATTATACTTCCCTCATACATTATACTTCATTCGTATATTATACTTCCCTCATACATTATACTTCTCATATTATATTTTCCATATGTATATATATACATATTTCCATCGTATCTTTTTCTCACATACATTTTTTGTTAATATATTTTCCCACATGCATTTTCGTCTAATATGCTTTGTATGCTGAAGTGTACCTGAAATTTGTTTCACTGTCCCAGACTCGAAACTTTTAAGCTCCTTAAGTCTAAACTCCGAATTTAATTTCAATGCGTTTCCAAACAGAAATAAAACTTTCTTGTTAGTACGTAGAATTAGCTTTATTTCTAATTTAAGAGATTACGTGCGTGTTTAATCAAAATAGTTAATGGAATTAACCAACATTCACCATACTTTACAGGACATGTAATAATTATTTGCTCAAATACATCACTTCTTAATACTTTACAAGGCTTGCCTGCAGCAACGCAACATGAAAATTAATTAACGAGAAACACGGCAACGAATATCAGATCAACTTCACTTCTTGCAATAACTGACACAAAGGAGCTACGTTGCTGCTAAATATTACGAATATTAATTCAAATTGCGGAATTTTGAGTTTAAACGGTCACATGTATGACTGGTGAGCACACGCAATAATTTATTTCTTCCCTCAGTAACAAGTAAAGGTGTCCCTCAGTAACAAGTAAAGGTGATGAGGGTTGAAGTTTCCCTCAGTAACAAGTAAAGGTGATGAGGGTTGAAGTTTCCCTCAGTAACAAGTAAAGGTGATGAGGGTTGAAGTTTCCCTCAGTAACAAGTAAAGGTGATGAGGGTTATAGTTCACAGTAAGCAACTGCAGTCATAGCCGTTTAAATCAGACAAATTTCAGGGATAAAAATCATCTTTAATCAAATTACATTTCTCATATTTCACAGTGAATAGTGAATAAGTAACAGGAAATTAAACGAGAACCCATTTGAAGCAGTAAGGAACCACGTAAAAAAACTCGTTGAAAATCAAAGAACATGAAACAAGTAATCTATAACGCAAGGGTTTTGATCAAATTCAAAATTGCATGTACTGCAGTTCTGCTGCACTGAGCCCGTGACCGAACGAAAACAAGGAAATTTCACAGAAGAAATTGATGGTCAGTAAAGCCCGGACGCTGTGACCCACTTCGTGAAGTGGTCTGGGGGGAGAGAGATGGAGAGAAAGAGAGAGCTGTGCTCAAAAAATGAGGAATCGCGGACTGGAAGCAAGTGCTCTGATGTGAGTGCTAGAATAGAATATAATAGAATAAGGCAATAGGAACGAGCCGTTTGGCCCACTCTTGGTTCAATACCGAAGTCTCATGCCGTCTAGTGAGTGCTCTGATGTGAGTGTTCTGATGTGAGTGCTCTGATGCGAGTGCTCTGATGTGAGTGCTCTGATGTGAGTGCTCAGATGTGAGTGCTCAGATGTGAGTGCTCAGATGTGAGTGCTCAGATGTGAGTGCTCAGATGTGAGTGCTCAGATATATGCCTGTAGTATACACCTAGGTCAGTATATACCTAGTCTGACGGCTGTGTAGATCTCTATCTAGCCTAACTGTAGACTCGGATGTAGCCTGATGGTAGCCTAGGTATATCCCAGCCTGATGAATGCCGGTCGGTCGGTCGGTCGGTCAGTCGGTACCAATAAGAAAGATTTGAGAGAGAGTTCGGCACAGGGTGTATTTAAGTATAGGAGTGAAACGGAAAGGGATACAAGGAGGGGAATAGAAATGAGCGCTCTGCGCACGTGTATTGAGTGGTGGGGGTCTGTCGTTGGGGTTTGTTCTTGTAGGTAGGATGAATGCCTAGGTATACACCTAGCCTGATGAATGCCTAGGTAGCTTAACGGTAGCCAAAGCTGTTTAGGCTCGGCTTGACAGGGTCGGATTTACCGAGGCATCAGATTTCCCTGAGCGCTGCAGCGATGTCGCAACACGAGTTCTGGTTGCATCACAAGCCACGGCTGCACCGAGCTCTGACCGGGGATATTCAAGGTTACATTAAAGCTTCGTTGGTATTAAAATGAGATTTATCCTAAAATGGTCGTACTTTTGCATTGTATGATAGGTGTCTTACGACATGGACTTGAGCAAGCGAGGCAGCTGATTTGTTAGAGACTTATCAAGCAAGAAATCAACAACAAAAGGGATTGCTAAGTCCCAACTAAACAGAGAAACAACGGAGGCGGTTACTAAGTCACAACTTGCACACATGGAAATAACAGAAGCAGTTGCTGAGCAACAACACGTACACAGAGAAGTAACAGAGGCAGTTGCTGAGCAACAACACGTACACAGAGAAGCAACAGAGGCAGTTGCTGAGCAACAACACCTACACAGAGAAGCAACAGAGGCAGTTGTTGAGCAACAAAACGTACACAGAGAAGCAACAGAGGCAGTTGTTGAGCAACAACACGTACACAGAGAAGCAACAGAGGCAGTTGCTGAGCAACAACACCTACACAGAGAAGCAACAGAGGCAGTTGCTGAGCTACAACACCAACAGTTGCAAAATAACTTTCTTTAACTATAGTCACACATGGCTACAGTGATTTGACGATTCAAATAAATATTTTCAGTGTACGATAAATACCCTCCTATCACATAGCAATACGAGTACAACCACGAGTGCGAATAACCTACGCAGACATTGTCATTAATCCATGGAAAGTTACGGGCGTGCCTTGAAAATGAACATTATAAAAGACTTGCAATTGGCTAACACCGTCTCCGTCGATGACGAACTTTCTTCACAGAAAGCAGCATTTCCCTACCTTGCGTCACAGTGACGGCCGGACATGTCACTCATTAGGCAAAATATGACACTTTGAAGACCAATTTGTACGCTTTCTGCGCGCACGTTGCACACTGCAGCATTTGTTATGCAGCTGCAGCGGCCGCAACTCTCGCACCGGCGAGCGTTTCCAGCCCTAGAACGTGACCAAAAATCTGCACATTTCCTACTCCGTCATACAGGCACTGCCTTCACTACTGTTGGCCGAGTACTTGTAGGCGAAAGTGCTATGATATTGACATAATAGTGAAAAAAATTTTGTTTTGTCACTATTTTTGAATAACAAATAAAGCTTAGAAATCTATAACGAGATTAATGATTATTTTATCGTTCCAAGTAAAGAAACAAGCATTTCAATTGCCTTTCTTGCAAAGCAGCGCTTCAGTATCTCTCCAGCATCCGTTTTTGAGGGAATGTTATCTATAAGCACCTCGAAATGTCAAACGAATTGAATAAAAGACGGGATCTCGGGCTAAATATTCCAATTATATTTCTGTGCCTCAGTTCGGCTTATTAAATCTGTTGCTCTATCTCGGGGTTTCCATATTTCAGTTATCAATACAAGTCACTGAAACTGAGAGAAAGTTTTGTGTGGAAGTTCATTTTAAAAGTTTATAACGGTTGAGAATAATGAAAAAACAGGATGTTTAGTAAATACCTTAAAAGTCATGAGGGAAGAAAACAACACAATTTCCCCGATAAGCCACAGTGTGACCTGGAGGAGCAACACTGACTAATGCTGGCAGAGCGAGTGAAACTGAACCTTGTCCAGTTCCCACAGAGCTGGGCGCTGGAATCCATACTCTGCAGTCAGGCTCCAGTTGTTCAAAAAATGAACAAATTAAACGTTATTTCCAATAGAGTATACAGTGCGTATACATTGATCTTTAAAGTCTTATTGTTAACATCTTAAGAGTAGTAATGGTGCCTCTCGATAAGATCTCAAAAGTAGTAATGCTTCAAGCGAGATCACCGTCCTTTATGCTGTAACTTGAAGTAGAGGCTCGTTGGGGCGTGTCATTGAGTGTGGTGAAGGTGTGGCTTACGCCAAAAAAGGCGTCGACTTCTTGAAATGTAAGTAAAATAAAACTACAACTTGATTATGATAAAGAGCTCCTGGTTGGGGCGTGTCATTGAGTGTGGTGAAGGTGTGGCTTACGTTAAAAAAAGGCATCGACTTCTTGAAATGTAACTAAAATAAAACTACAACTTGATTATGATAAAGAGCTCCTGGTTGCTTATTATGATGGCACCCTTTACGTCACAGCTTCTCTAAAAGGTAGCGATTTTCGTAATTCTATCCAAGACGCAAGCTGTAGTGCAAAACGTTGATTCATTACCGTGCTTATAAAACTAATGAGGATCAGCCAAAAATTTTATAACAGTTATAGTTGCAACCGCAAAAAGAAAATAAAGGCAGTTCACTAAGAACAAAAGTGAGGAAGAACACTGAAAGCCTGTTCACGAAACAATTATACTTTTCGTTAATGGGCGTTACAACTAAGTGAAAAAGATATACTCGATAATAGAGAACCCAAAATGTAAAAGAATTAAATCTTGACGAAAATACTTCCAAAGTTCTAAAAACAACAATTTCTGAACTAATTTGAAATCCCAATTTCTACCAAGACAAGGGTAGTCCAAACGGCGCCAATTGTTCCGAACCTTTTACGAGGCTATCGCCCAACTTTCGCTGCATCATCTGCGTCAGTATGGTAAGCTGAGCACCAAAATATACGTGAAAGGAAAAGAAAAGGTCCGCTAAGTGCCTCTTTGGACCTGAGGTTACAGAGCAACGTACTCCAAATGACCAACGCACGTGCAAAAACATCACCCAGGAAAAGCTTGAGTGCAGTCAGAACATAACTGTCATAGCAAACAAGTGCTCAAGCTGGCCCATAAGACATGGAAAATGTGGCGCTTGAAATAAACGAAAATAAAGCCTCTTTTGTGACAAGCATTATAACTGATATTGTACAGTCGTCCAATTGCTAAAGCCTTTTTGAAATCTTTTACGTACTTTTAATACAGAAATAATTAGATAAGGAAGTTCACACAACGCACTGGCGCTACATTCAGAAATATATGAGAAATGGTTAACTCATACTGCATCCTATACAGAAATTAGGAATGAAAGTTTAGCACACTGCGGAGGAACCAATTGTATGCCCTAACGTAACAAGGGCGTATTTTCTTGAAAAGAGAGGGCAAAGAAATGGGAACAAAACATAAGCGAAATAAAACAACTTGAATACGATACTTGATATGAAAAATTAATATCTTTCCGGAATTAACTGTGCACATTACCACTAGCCGAAAGCACTGTATATGTTTTGCCAGTCGTCTTAATGGGCAAGTAGCTGATATATAAATAATATAATGAATAAATGGCCTGGTGCAATTTACTTCCAGGAAGCGGCCACAGTGAAAATGAAAAAGAAATTGTCATCGTGAGTCGATAAAACGATTTCTTTCATGTACAGATACAAAAAACAGAACCTCGGTTGGAGACCCTTTTACCTTCGCCAGTGAATTTACAATGTGTTTTGCAACTACTCTTCCATCATACGCTGCAAACTTGAGCATTTGTCCTTTCTAAAAAAATTATAGCACTGCGAACCCTAGAACATTAATTTCTAAAGTTTAGAGCAATGTCATGTTTAATTTTGTACTAAATTTATGGAAGGCAAATATGCACAAGATTAAAACCAACAGATTTTACGATTTATTGTCAGAGTTAAATGTACAATGTATCATAGAACAAAAATTTATATCGAACCGCAACACCGAAGTATCGTTTCATTTTTTACTCCCAAGTCTGATATTTTGTGAGCCACCAACAAATAAGACTTTTAAAAAAGAAATTTATGAATAAAAATAATTTTAAAAACCTGAACAAAAAGGCACACTCCACGGGTGTAATTTGAAATTAATAAATCGTAATAAGAAAAATGAACCTGTAAAGTTGATTGCAAAACTTTCACTAACAGGCCTACATACCTGACCGACATGTACAACACATGTTTCATATTCAGTCTATTTTAAGATTTGAGAAAATAAGATACAATAATTCGACAAGAACTTAAAAGAAGCGGCACGAATTTTCAAGCAAATCATCTGGACGTTGGTACTGAATAAACACCTAGAAATTGGTTCATTTTGGTCTGTACGAAACTGTACCTAAAACCTGTTCCATCTAGTTGAATTGAATGCATAATCGACTGCATGATCCAGAGGTATGAATATCCCCATACTGAATTGCGGTGTTCTGCTTGAATCCAACGGTTAGAGCATATTATTGACTTCAAAGTCTCGAAAAAATATGAGCTTCGAAATGTTTGTAGAAGGTCTTGGAGAGATCAGTATCTAATACCTGGCCAGGGCCAATTTTTACGAAGTATTCCACTACTAATGACAAAACTACGCCCTAAAAATAAATAAGGGGTATAAAGCTCTGAAAATGACTGCCATGAGGTTTGAAGTCTTTTCTTGAGCATACATGAATAGCATTCCGCTTTTAGTGCATTAGGCATACAGACTCGTTTGATAAGAACTGCATACTTCAAATATGAAATTTTTCTTGAGGATAAGTTACATCATTTGCGATCGAAAGATACGGTAACATGTACCCACAAATGGCTGCTCCAGCTGCGTCGAAGTAATAATGAAAAAAGAAGAAAGTATATATAAGATTACAAACCAGTTGTGTTGCCGCTCATCACATCATTTCGATTAGTGAATTGAATCGGTTTCTATTGTAGAAAGTTTTCCATTAGACTAAATGAGAGTTTTCACTAAGATTCTACTTTGAGCCCAATTCGATTTCCTTCATAGCTGAACCAGTTTAAACTACGTCCATTGGTGCCATCTCCAGTGCTTCCGGCACTGTGATTAGGTAATATACTTTCAGTTAATTACGACGTAGTTTGATCAGTAATGACAGCCTTATACATACCAGAATGACCAGCAACAAGAACAAGATGAGCACCCAGAAACCCGCGCAATGACACGAAGGATGCAACAGTAAAAGAACTAAGCGGCCATGTTGCAACGAAAGTGAACTTCCCGCATCGCATTCAACGAATTCCATCATAACAAGAAGTAGTGGCAGAAAATTGGTGACACGTCTTCCTGACAGCAGCGTCAGGTGTTTAACACGTTGCCTCCGATTGCCTGGCCGGTGTAAATCTTCACTTTGGACATATCACTAGAAGGCACTGTAAAATTTACAGAACCTAACCTGAGTGGCCCACATACGTACCACTTCGGAGTCAACGTGTTAACGATGGCTACGTCTTGCATGAAGAGACCAGAAAAACATTTATTTAAGAATATATGGAGGTACTGCTGGTTTCAACCATGGGTAATGTCTAGTTATCACCATGATCTATATTATTAACCCTTTAGCGACCAAGTGGTCTATTCGGTCGCCTTTCACGGTCTTTGGGAGAATTGTTCTAATAATTAAACAGTGAGCAATATGAGGTTGCTACTAGGTTTGAACGCTTCGGCATGTTACAGTGTCGTTCTTTTGGCTGCCTGGCTCTCAGTATGCTTCATTGCATCAGTGTACAGACGGTCTTTGTGAGCTTAAATGTAGAAACTAGAAAAACAAATTGGTCGCTAAAGGGTTAATTTGTTAAAACTCGACATCCTCCGTAGGCAGACACATGAAGCCTACGGAGGTAAATCTATTTAGTTTTCCGGCTAAAACTACGCTGCGCGCGGAAAAGCTTTTTCGGTAAAACTAAAGTTTTGGCACGAATGCGGTCTGAAGCGCATTTCAGAATTAACCAAGTTTAGATGATTGGAGACGCACGCATGCTAAAAATAAGTATTTGGGGTTAATAAATATTCACATGAAAAAATTAGAAAAATACAATATAGAGTAAAAAATTAAATACAGCTTAGCTATAGGAAGACCTGCTAACTTGCCTTAACTACCTAACCTTAGGAAATTCACAGCTTAATACATTTCCTGCAAAGTGACCCGCCGGTGGTTCACTTAGGTTAGGTTCTGTAAATTTTTTCAGGGCGTCCTAGGGACTATGTGTACAAAGTAAAGATTTGAGCCGGCTAGGCAATCGCAGGAAACGTATTAAAGCTTACTTTACAGTTTCCCTCTTAATTTCACCAAAAATTAAGACCGTCGTTGTACCAAAACTACAACGATACCAACATTTTCTCTGACTATAAAATTTATCCCATGAACAATTTCACCAATAAATACCATTTCATTAAGGAAGTTTGTTTATAGCGAAATAAATTTTAACACAAGATATTAGTATAACAAGTGAGCGATGTACTTACCAGTTTTTCTATGTAAAGTAGTCAACAGTCTAAATTTTCAGCTCTGAACCGCTAATTGATGTCAGCTAAAAATCTAGGACATAGTTTTATAAAAGACACGAATTTGTATGTGTACATGAACAAACATCAAGAAAGCTGAAGAAAAATTGTACCAGTCAAATGGAGTGTATATTCTTCAATAAAGTATTAAATATTTAAGGAACATGGTCTCCGAACAAAAAAAAACTTTGGAGCTGAAGTTGCCTTACCGCAAGATGGTTAGCATTATGGAACTCAGATCTGCAGAGTAATTAAAAAACGCTAATTCGAACAAGAAATCAACATCGAGGGCATATTTTACACATTTGGACGACACTTGGGAACTTAATTTTTAATTAATAAGGGAATAAAATTTTAATGGAATGCCTTTCCCCATACCTTATTAAGAATATGGTATAGGGAAAAGGTAGCTAAGCACATCAATGCGAGCCCTAGTTAAAACTTGGTGACGGACAATGTACGCGACGATAACAGCAGATACGTTTTCATAAATTGTACCCTTCATGAGGAAACAAGAGATTTCTTACCTCTGTGATTTTTGGACGGTCTCCTTCACGTGGGCAGTCTCCTTTAAAGATCCCATTTTGATAGGCATAGATGGGTAGCACTTTCACAGCACTCTCACATGAAGTATGGCCTTTGGCACAGACCCAGATAAAATCGCTTCATGTGACTTTTTACAATCACATTCGCCAATAAAAAATTAGATGCCTACACTTATAGACAAGAATCTGTTTAATTTAATTCATAAAAGCTTTGATAACTCCTAATAACTTAGATACTGGTTTGGTGGATTTTAATGAACGAATTCTTCGCAATCATAGATAACCATTCTGAACGAGACTGAAAGATAAACTATTTCAGTGATCGTGGTATTTTCCCTTCAGCTTTTATGAACAGCTGGAACGAGTTCCCTCACGAAGTCTTACGAAGTCTTTGAGCACACAACGACTCAACACCGCAGTTAGAATGCAACTGAGAACCGACTGCTTTCCAGGCTCCAGCGTCCAGCGTGTGATGCGGTTGACATACGTCGGAAAGCTTGGTTGAATTGCGATGCCGAGGATATCGGCGTTCTCTTGTGAATGGTACTTTAGTACTTCTTTTAATGGCGAGAACATATGGATTTTGAAAATTTCTTACTGGTAGTGAAATAGAATTTTACAAAGCCGGGTATTTATTTATAGGATTTTCTGTAACACGATGGGAAATTTATTTTAAAACTGTAACTAATCGACGCACAATATAACGTCATTTGAAAATGTGAATCAATCAAACTGCACACGCATTTATCTAGACGCAGTAAAGTTGGACTTGAATATTTAAGAGTTTACAACGTGGCAATCTGATATGCGATAACTATAGGGGTAGTATGACGCACAGAAGCTATCCATTATAAATTTAAGGTAAACTCATGAATAAATTCACGTGTATCATGGATTTTTTCCCTAGTGAGTAGCAGAGAACAGTTACTTCTGATAAGCAGATAACAGTATTCTGTAACTAATGTAATTCGTAACGAATAAAGCCGGTGTATTTAACTATGAATGTATGTATACAACAACTACGAGTATACTCACTTCATTACTATACATAAGTAGAAACTAGCTACATATACTGCAGTGTTTCTAAGTACTGATTCATTAAATTTTTTCAATTTTTCGTGTTTATTTTAATATATGTTACACTGCAGTCGCTCTAATTTATCTTTCGATGTGTTCTTATATGTTATACTTGATCATCATCCTGGAGCACGGGATGGAAAACGAGTCTGGAAGAGGACCCAAACAATAGCCAGGCGTGGGTCCGTCACCGGAAGCAGGTGATACTCTCAAAGTGCGGACAGCACCTTAGGGCATCCGCTCCGTCTTAACGCCGAAGTTATGTCACAGTTACGGCAGTAAGATAAATTTTAAAGAATTAACCAATCAATTATTTTTGTTTAAATGGCTCTGTGGTAAGGTTTGAACTTGATGGAGTTGTTACGTTTTAGTGCTGCAACGAGTCTGCAATTGAGCTCACTTCTGCAACTCATATACATACGTCGGAGGTATGAACTCCAGATAAAGCGGGTGTAAGGATATTATCAAGGGAAAATTTTGACTATGCTCACTGGAATTATCTTGTTGGAAGAAACAGACAAGGATTGAACTCAATGAATAAAATGTTTCACGCTAAAATAACGAAAAAGTTAGGGATCTTAAAATTTCTGCAGTCGTATATTTTTCAGTAGATCAATTAAGAACTTTTTATAAACTATGTGAAAGCACATTTCGAACTAAGGAAGCTCATCATAAACAACTAAATACAAATAGTAAACGTTAGATTTTCCTCCTGAAACTAGGGGGAATTATATCAGCTGAAATGATGGTTCTACATCAAAACGATAGTAAGAAAGAAGCTAAACCGAGTCTCCAACATTCAAATAACCTGCTGATAAATGCCAAAAGAGTTAAACTCTGTACTCAACATTGAGGAAATCGAATGGCTTGTTCAAAATTTCGTAAATCAAATACCAAAACCCAAAATACAAATGTTGTCAAGTGTTTACACTAATGCGTTTTTCCCCAGGTGTGATAAGTGAGATTCTCTTTAATTGTGAAGCTAGGCCAACGCGAAGGAATAATTGAAATCAAGGAAAACAGTTGTGTTTTTAAGTTATGAGGATTAACTTAGCGCCTAATATTGAAAAACCGATACATGTTTGAACGATGACCTTGACAAACGATCAATGCTGTTTAATCAAAGAGTGATATATTGGATGTTTTAAAAACTGTAACACATCAGATTTAACTCTGTTGCAAGGACTACTATAAAGTTTGTAGTAGTCCTCGGTAGGTCAGAATAGTCTTAATTTACCCTACGGCTGAGCTGACATTATTGAATCTTAGTTCTTAATTCAGAAATAAACGCCCAAGCTCTTTGTATAGAAATACATCTGTGATACCATGAGAACATACACTTTTATTCAAATAAGGACACGGAAAATGTTTTGTACAACAGATTCGTATTCCAGTGAATTTTTCCTTAAAGTTAATGACACAAATATGAAGCTCCATGTATCTGTTTGGGATTTTGTAACTAAGCGAATACAAATACGAGTAGATCAACAACTTACGGAACTATTTGTGAGTACTTGTGGCTAGTGATCTGTTTCTTAGATTTTCTTGAGATTGAACTGAATTAATTACTCGTACAATACAGGTACTTTTAAGAACGAAAAGAATAAAGTTCACTATTCGACAAACAAGAGGTAATAATGGAAATTAAGCTTAAATTAACGACACAAAATAGGAGGTAGATTTAATTTTATTTATGATTACTTGAACATTCGATAAGAAATATAATTATGTTAAAATACATGAATGAGTGCAAATTTTTAGTAGTTTTTTTGGCACAGAATAGTTTTGAAAATGAAAAGTGGATGAACTTTGGTGAGACTTTTTCACAAATTTTAATGGTGGGACTTTGTAGTTGTAATTCTAGTATGTATTGATAATTCTTTATGGCTCTCATTCGTACATATAGGATCTTAAAATGGAGTAGATATATTGATGCTTTTACACTGCATTGATTTAAAACTAAACTCTAAATTATTAATTCGGTTCTCATCAATATTCGGAATCTTTATAATAATAAAGACGGAGTCACAGTTATGTGTTTAGTCAGATTTTTAATCTAGGTATAAAAGTCTAAATTGTATTTAAAAGTTTATTCGAATTGGATTGGAATACTGATAGTTTAAGCCGACGCACCTTGAGAGCGAGAACATCTGAACATGTGGAACGAAGCGTCATGGAAAATCAAGTAAAACGAAGAAATACAGTTCATCAAGAACCTTCTTCCTAAGTTTGCAAACGAATCTTTCTTGCAGCTAAAAACTTGGATTCATTTAAATGACTTTGGTTAAATTACAAATTTCAAGAAACGAGTTTACAATTTCATCATTCACCTACAGACCTAAACGCCCTTCTGAAAACACAAACTTGTACTTCAATTTAGTTCATTTTATTCGTATAAGAAAACTCTTTACAGAGGATAGAGGAATGAAAGAGTGAGAGAAGTTTCTATAACTTCTATTCTGAATTTACAATCTGATCTCTCATGTTACTTTCATTTCATAAACTCATATCGCTTGGTGAGGCAATCGTTTGCATGATACATTTATTCATTTTGTGCCTTGAAGCTCTAGATACACCAGAACATACTCTGATTAAAGCTCTTGACTAGCAAGCTTATCGCAACTGATAACTCACAATTTTTTCGCGTGTAAAGATCTGAAGTGCGAGGGAATCATGACATTCATGAAGGAAGTTACTGAGTTTAATTGCGATCATCAATCTTTCTAAAATGAGCGAAGACATCATGAATCATGACAGTAATAAAGGAAAATTGCAGAACATAATTATTATAGCATTTTTCTCGCTTTTAACAGACTAAAAAGTATTCTTGTGAGATCAAACCGATTATGAAAATAAATGTATATTCTTGATGGTCCGAATGCACGAACTTCAACATAAAAGTTACTAGGAAACAGATCATTGCATACCCAAGGCAACATTTTTTCATCATTATTCCTAGCATTGTTAACAGTTATTCTTTTCGACAGTGTTACTTTCATCATCAGTTATTCTCGATTTTATAATCCTTAACCTTTACATTCAAGTAGTTCAGTACGTTGTTTTGTTGCAATATGCGCGTACAAGTCTCACTTTTTCTTCCCATCTTTGCTAGAGAAGGGTTAATCAATGAGTCTTATCTGCGATCTTATTGATATCAATTTAAGAGCGACGCTCTAGAGCACTCCATCCTTATCAGCTTGGCTTCTTGAACCAGCAAAATTATAAGTCAGTCTTCACACGACGTCACAATACTAAGTCTTATTTTTTGGTTGTGGTCTGGATACAGACTCAAAAATTCTCGTCAGTTCATTCCAGTGTTTATTTTTTGAGCAAGAGTTTAGCTTTTTGACCTTAATTATAGTAATTAAAATTAAAAGCTGAATTATATACTAGTCCACACGAATCTCATATTTTTGTCGATGAAATTTTTTATTTATGTACTTAATTGCGCATTTACGAACAAGATTTTTTCCGAACTTAAATGTCTTTTAATTTTTCAGGGCTGCAATGTTGTCTCATCTTGTGATAAAATCCGAGGCTATGTTATGTGTTTGTACTTGTAATTTAAAACAACAATGCATATGATTTTTTACAATACGCACGCCTCTTGCACAAATGGTCAATTTAAAAAAAGAAAAGAATTCTAACTGGAAAAGCTAAAACAATTCGATTTCTGTTTTTAGCGTCTCTAAAATGTGCTAATGCAGATAACCTCTGATGAAATGTACACTCCTCTGTAGATCATAGGAGTATATTTGGAAAAAAATAGTAATATTGTTTAAAAACTCCCTACAACCGCAAATACAAAACATTTGTTAAAAATTTCGATCAGTGATTTGTGAGATGTGAGTTGTGTCAGGTGTAGGAGCCAGCTGTTCAGATAACTCGGACTCAGTTACGAAGTTCAAAAACTGTTTCAAAATTTAAAAAACAAGTTGAAATTCTTACTTGAACGTTGTACTATTGAAATTTTAAGCCCTTCATGTCTCCGTTCAGTGATATCTTAGTTACATATAGCAGTTGATTATATAATTATTAGTAGCAGCCTTTGCAATTGATTATCAATATCCCAGGCATGAATGTTAGCCGTTGGTAATTCTCAATGTAAGTCTTGAAAATCAGTAATTGATTATCTCTGTATGAGTCGTGAGTATCAGCCATTAATTATTAATATAAGAGTCGTGAATATCAACCATTGATGATCATTGTAACAGTCGTGAGTGTTAGTAATTTATGGATTAGTTATGGGTAGCTGTGATAGCTTATGTGACACGCTGTAGTTTTTCTGTTCATTACGCTATATTACAAAGTGAATTAATTCTTACGATACATCTTTTCGTTGCTGTATGTCTGCAGTTTGTTGCACGTACATATGTTGTGGCATTACTTAGTAATAGATTTAAACTATTATATATAATAATTATAATATTATATATTTACAATCATCATCACCGTCATTTAATACTACCGTAGAAAAAATAAGTTCATTTTTTCTGGAAAAATATATCATGGGTGAACCACAATAACAATAAGTAAATTCTAATTTTCCAGGAACAGTTTTGAAACTCACGAAAAATTTAATTATTGAGAACGGATGTGCATAGAGTTGTCTATTAAAGTTGAAATACTGTCTTAAAGAAGATGGCTGACCAGCAGAACATGATGCGCTGCCTGCTCAAGAGTAAAGCTGTTGAAGGATACGACCTTGTGGAACAGCCTGTGCCTCAGATGGCTCCCCACGAAGTACTAATCAAGATTGAGAAGGTATAGTTACTATAGTAGGATCGTTGATTGAGTTGTATACATTGTATGAATTGAACAACATTAGATTGCATTTACCGCTAAAGCGACTGCATTGATTTATTTTGATGGATTCAAGTACTTTTGATTCACATATATGCCTGCTTGGTTTATCAGATTTTGTTTCAGAAACTCTAAATACAAACCAGAAAATTGAGAATTTTACGTGGTTAATATATGACTACCATCGCGTTTTTTTAGATACTATGCATTAGTTCAATTGCAAGTATTTTTAGCTTCATAAGGAAAATATTTTGTTCCCGAGTTGAGGCGCAGTTCTTTTAGAGAAGAAAACATGTAATCGTAATTAGGAGAAAATTGACCGCGTTTACATACCGAGCGTCTGCAGAAGCTGGAGATGACAATCTTCAATTGTTAATTCATAAAAAGATTTAGGACTTCCATCCCCTTCTCAGGTGAGAAATTGAAAATAGTTAAAGAATTTATGCGAAAGTATGTTATGAGAAGTACTGTCACATTTAACTTAGGAAAATTTTATGAATTGAGTGGAATTGTTCAGAAATTTTGACAGGTAAAGGGCAGGTGTAAGTCTTCTTTATGTAAGACAGCGATATATCAAGTGTACTCGTATTTCATTTCAATGAAAACCCCCAACAGTTGACACCATTGGGTAAAAATTATTACTCGCTTTGTTAATTATGAGATATAAATATTAGAATCGGCCTTCGTTGGAACGAGATATGGAATTCAGACTTGCAGTTCTAATCACTTAATCTAAGAAAACTAGTATTTAGCAACAAAATCTTAAACAGGTCATTTTCATTCAATCGAATTCTTTGCTTAAAACTTAGGTTAATAACTACTATATTTTTGAAAGAATTTCAGAAGAAAGTGAACCTTTCCAGCAACATAACGCGATAAAATTCTATTGATTATTTTTAATTGCACGTTTTTAATCTAAGCCTCAAAATTTCCTTCAGGTCGGCATCTGTGGGTCGGACATCAGCTTATGGAAGTGGAATGAAGTAGCCAAAGACATCGCGTCGCTACCATTTATTCCAGGTCAGTTATTAGTTTATTCCAGGTGAGTTATTAATTCATTCCCGATGAGTTATTAGTTTATTCCAGGTGAGTTATTAATTCATTCCCCATGAGTTATTAATTCATTCCCGGTGAGTTTTTAGTTTATTCCAGGTCAGTTATTAATTCAATCCCGGTGAGTTATTAATTCATTCCAGATTGGAGAACTGGCTTGTAGAAGTTCACCAACGTTAGGTCACTAATTATCACCTGGATGGGAGTAAATTTTCTTTAAGTCTTTGCTAATGAGCATAGCGACCGAAATAATATTATAGAAAGAAGAATTTATTGAAAAATTTTCATTTTAGAATTCTTTTTCAATTGGCGAGCATGAGTTGTGTTAATTGTTAATACATGTTGAAATTTTTTTTTAAATTAAATACCTAGTATCATCCTTCGTTTTAAAGAAGATAGCTTTCATATATAGATAAAATGATCAGTGTGACACACCACTTTGTACAGATTACTACCATGGTTTAAAAAAAATTGCCTTCAGATTCACTTATTTACAAAATCTGTGCTTTTTAACCTTGCTTTATGTTTTTTTTTACTGTGTTGTTTAAGGAAAACGATAGCCTGACGGGTTTCATTCTGTGTGCTTTATCATGAATGTCATTGAGTTCTAACCTGCTGATGCCCAAAATCTGAAACATTATGGCTGAAGAGAACGATCAGTAATCAAGCATTCTCTTCTTTAATTTTCAAAGCTGGCGTATCCATAGCAAGCGTTGGAAATCTCGGCACTTCTTTTTTTAATCAATGATTATAACACTGGGAAAAAACATAACAAATATAAATATATGTTAGTAAGCTAAGCATGATTTTATGTCTTCTTTTAAATTCTACAACAGTATGAACCATTATTTTTATTAAACAGGACATGAAGCGACTGGAGAAGTGGTTGCCGTTGGCTCTGAAGTGGAGAGCGGCCTAATGGGCAAGAAAGTGGCTGTTGAGAACCACTTCTACTGTGGAGACTGCACTCTCTGCAAGGTAGATCTTGTATTCAATAGGAATGTATTTCAAGCACTCCACTTGAACAACTGACATGGGGGTCTATTCGATTATCAAGTTGAACTCATTTTTGATTATGAGTAGATCTTCATCACACAGCCCTCCAATCACGTGCCTTCATTCTCACAGAAACATGGACCTGCTCGAGAATTCACTGCAATTTTCACTTCCCGTTTCAGATATCAAAATTCACAAACTCATTGGACGATTGTTAACAGTTCATTTTTCAACGAGTGGGTCTGCAAATTAATTAATCTGCAGAAATACTATTCCCGGCATAACACCATCCTGTATGCTTGAAATGGAGTGAAAGGGACCACTGTTATCGCTACAAGAATTAAGTGCATGATGACTTTCGGAACACCTTATACAACATGAACTTTTTATTCTCACGTAAACTTGAAATTCTGTTTGCATTGTTTTTCATCTATCTTTCCATTCCAGATTCTGTATAAAAGAATTTTATTCCAAATTTACTCATGCTTTCATTCCAAACACAAAAATATCTGAGCTCAAGTGCTCATAACTCTCGCGTTACGCATAAACACCTGCACAAACTGACACTAAAATGCCCCGAGGTCTCGAAATAGAGCAAGTTTCCCGCTTCATAGACTCCGTGCTGAGCACTCCTGATCCAGAAGACTTACTGTGTCCAGGAGAACCGAGGGGATATCTGCCTGCGCATGAACCAGTACGGGCACGGTCGTGGCACGGACCAGGGAGGATGTTCTCAGTTCTCAGCCGTGCCAGCTGCCTTCTGCTACGTTCTTACCAGGCCTCTCTCTCCCCAGCAGGCAGTGCTGCTCGAGCCCATGGGTAGGTAAACAAGATGTGTATTGAGTAGCTGTAATTAAGACTCATGATAGTTTCACTTCTAATGCAGAGTGGGAAAGTCGTATGTTGAAGTGAATGCATAGCTGGTAGGAAATTAGTTTAAGAAGAGTAAAGTTTAGTGATCTCGAAAGCAAAAGTTGTCTAGTACATGAAAAATATGAATTTTACACACCTATAGCACACTAAATATGAGCTAAACACCTGCTTGTAGAAAATGGAGGGAATTGAGTTAAATGTTTGGTCGAAAAACAAATTCGAGTGTTTATTTATTGTGAACTACACTGCAGACACTGAGGTCAGATATGCCTTACCAGGCCGCCGCTTCACCCAATATGCTTTTCATGGGACGCGACGTTTCTGATCAGCTAAAGCTTCATTGTTCGCAGCTATAAAATTTCTTAAATAAATTGCTGGAGTATACCAAGAAATAAGCATCAAAAATTCGTGTCTTCCTCTTGCTATTCAACAAACCAGACTCAAATGAAACTCTTTCGTTGTAAATTTATACGTTCCTGTTTGCGAGGGAGGAGTGTTTACAAAAGAGACTTTTCCGTATCCTGTTGATGAATGTATTTAAATATCATAGTTATACACGCGGCAATTCTCTTATAATGAACTGCCGAACACAATACTGCAAATAACAAGTCCATTCCAAGTGACGTGATACGCCATAATGAATTCATAAATCTAGATTAGAATATACATTACTAAATACGAGATAACGAAGGATTTCCTTCGATAATGCATGCATGTATGTAGATACATACACAAGTAGGTCAATATGCTTTGTGGAATTAATCAATAAAAGGTTAACTACTTTCATAAATTCTACTAAAAATATGAAATACAATGAAGCCAAGCATTACATTGCTGCTGTACCAAGATTTATAAGAGTGTAATTTTAAGAAAATTGTGACCCGAAATGAATACTAAAGTAGTTAAGGAATCAAAACATTTGTCTAGTTAAGGAAGGCACGTTTGTTGATGAGCATTGATAGTGAGGGACTTTGGTATGCAAAGTCCCACGTGTTGCTTTCAATCTCGCTTACTTTTAAAGAATTTTCCTACTGGGTTGTAGGGCATGTCTCCTTGTCGGTAAATTTTATATAAAATGTTTAACCCTTTTTACGTATTATGGTCATTAATGTATATGCTGCTGGCTTTTATTTCAAATACCATAACTTCATTGAACAGTCCCCCTTCATATGGTCCATTGACAACTTGATGAGTCTTAGTCTCGTGCTTTGTGAAATTTCTGAAAAAACGTATTTTGGTAATACTTTCTTTTTCATAACTGGATACTAAACTAGTGACATTTCGTTGTTGTACTTGGATGTTCTAATTCACTCAATTGTTTTTTTGCGGACGATTATAACAGTTTATTATTACTGACGTGTGATCCAATTCCAATGTTACAATTTTAAGTATCTTCAGATTATATTTTCGTTCTTCACTTTCCATCAACGTTTTAGCAGGTGGTCGTTGGTCCTGAATTTCTAACTGCCAAATCATGCAATTTACGTATGAGTTTATAACTCCCTTTTCTTGGTACCGATACAACAATCTTGGTCGTCCAACAATTCATCCATATGATCCATCAAAACAAGCATGCCTGCCCTTGAATGTTAATAACGAGGTTGGCCTCCACCTGTGACCTTCAGGAGTGGCCCACAATGCCGTGTCCCAGATAGATGTCGGAGGCACACAAGTGTTGGTGTTGGGATGCGGACCAGTGGGTCTACTGGCCGTGGCAATCTGCAAGACGCTCGGTGAGTACAGGAACTCCAGTGATGTCCAAGTGATGCCCCAGCGGTGTAGTCCCCCCCAGATCACCCGCTGGGCAAATAACAATAACAACATGCCTAAATAAACACGACATAGAAGAGAACCCCAGTAATGCCCTAACTTGGCTAGTTCGTTTGCATGAAAGGGCTCGGGGTGGCCCTTGAGGAATTATTTTAGACGACCCTGGCTCACAAGAGAACAACTCTGGGATGCCATCCTGTTGTATTGGAAGGAATTAAAGGCTATTACAAAGGCTCCAGCCAACGCTGACCGTCAAATCTAAATCTTGAACACACTTGTTGTAACCTCCTGTACCGGTAGGAGATGTAGAACTCCGTGCGCTGATCAGAGACTCGAGCTAAAGAGCACCTGTCCCTTGAACAGTTTTACCTGGACACTTCATGTCACTTTGCAAACCCGAGAAAAAATTCAGTCGTGAGTAATGCTAATATTTATAGTCATATTTAAGCCGATTGCTACACCAATGCCAATACTAGCATGAAAACTAATGGTGATATTGATACTAACCTAACATCCAGTGAATTCATTCGTTTTTGCTAATGTATATTGTTCCCCTAATTGTTCACTAATGATTTGTAACATTCTTTTGTGTTGAAATTCGTGATTTTCATCATTTTCATTTTCATAAAAGGGATAATACTGAAAATAATAATAATAATAATAGTTTTATCAGTATTTCCTCTCTCCGATCGTGAAAATTAAATCATTATATGCTAAATCTGGTGTAAACATATGACCCCCGTATGCATTATGTTTGACATGACAATCTAAAGTTTCAATTGCATTTCTTCAGCGGTGTAAATAAGTGCTCCTAAAATGCATGGTCTTCGTTGTCTAATTCACATTGGTAACTGCAAACAAGATAAAATAAAAAATTTCGTTCTTTGCTGTATTTAGTTCTTATTGAACCTACAAATGAACCCTATATTTTCTCAATATCCCTTCGTAAACGAACTTGCCTATTCTGAACAATACCAACTCCGTACCTGTTACATGTCCTGTCAAGTACTGTACATGAAGTAATGTACCTGTTGAATGTCTTGACAAGTACTGTACATGAAGTAATGTACCTGTTACATGTCCTGACAAGTACTGTACATGAAGTAATGTACTAGTATTCTGTTCCAGTAGAGCCCCACACAAGAAATTACCCATAGCTAATTTAGTTCCCAAGCACGACCTATCGTCGTCTGTATATAAACTTTATTGAATGGAAGAGACGAAGCAATTTAAAGCAGAGAGGAATCACGGAAGCCATTATAAATACGTGTACATGATCATCAGTCGTGAACGTCAGGAAGTTTCGGTAAGCATTTCGGCTACAGAGGGAACACTTCTGCAATGTAGCAGCATTGTCTTGTTGAACCAAAATTAGACGTTGTTGCTGGGAGTTTCGGCGCAATCATCATAATATGGAACGTTAATTACTCGTACACACAGGGGCATTTGCGACAAGTTATGTTCTTGAAATTATATTTTTTACCTAATTTAAATTCCTATGATGTACGTCGTGAATACTTAGATGAAAAATCGATTAATTTACCATTTCTGAAAAAGGAACGTTGAAAAAGCTTCGAGGAGTTGTACTTACACAAAATCAATGTTGTTTACTCATTGTTAGGATTTTCACTCTCATGGCAGGAGCGAAGGCGATAATGGCAGTGGACGTGGTCCAATCACGGCTGGAACTTGCAAAAAAAATGGGTGCTACTCACGTCGTGAACTCCTCCGAGGTGAGCTATGAACCATCAGGCTTGCACAAATTATTGCTTGCAGCAGAAACGCCTTTACAAACTTCATTTGAACATTAGGACCTATGATTCAATAAGTTCAATATCTTAATCTGTTACATCATTTGTCAATCGATGATTCGATTGAAACTCAATGTTCTCAATAATGTTAGATGCACCATTTGGCTTCCATCTTGTGATTTTTATAATTATAAGAACATGAAAAAAACGACAAATCAAACAGCAGTTTTGCAATCTGTCCATCTCGTCGAGGACTTTTTGAGAATACTATAATTTACTAGAATATGTCATATGATTCTAGCAGTTATTTCATATGAAATCTTTTGGCTTAAGGATGACATCAAAGAAAAAGTGACGGAGCTCACAAACGGAGATGGCATCGAGCGCATTGTAGAAGCCAGCGGGTCTGCAGCGCTCCTGAGCCACAGCTTCAAGTGGCTCAGAAAGGTCAGAAAATATTTAGTGTTTGCTCTTCACTAGCGAATTTTAACAGGTCTATTGCTACGATTTTTAACTCAACTTTTAAAGGGCCTTTTATTTAGTTTTATTGTCAGATAACTTTAATACATAGTGCAGTTGAAAAATTGTTTTAACTAATTAAACTAAAACATCTTTTGTTGCATCAGGGAGGCCAAATAGCTCTCATCGGAATTCCAAAAGATCCCCTGCACGTCGATAATGTTCTGAAGGACATTCTGCAAAAGTCTCTTACTCTAAAGACTGTCCATGGTCGGAGGTAAGTAACAATCTTAAAAAATTCCGAATTCTTCGAACTATTCTAAAGCATTTCAAGTTCATTTCAGAGCAAGCGGACATTGCATTGCCTTTCTCAAGGCCCTTGTATCAGATTAATACTACAATTGTAAACTTGAAAGACACTTTACTCTCAAGTGGTTATAGCTCATTCAATCATTTGTTTTACGAGTCCAGGATGTTTCACTCTATATTTCTCTTCAATGACGTTGCAGTTGTATTCTAATTCTTAGAGACTTCCCTTCTCCGTTCTCTTCCTGAATATTAAAATAATATTATAATTACAGGATACCTCCTTTCTCATTTCTCTCAAACGATATTGGAACCGCAATCTAATTCCAGGATATTTCTCTTCTCATTTCTCTTCCAAGATATTGAAATTACGTTTTAATTCTAGGATATTCCTCTTCCAATATATTGAAATTACGCTTTAATTTTAGAATATTTCTCTTCCTATATATTGAAGTTACCCTCTAATTCCAGAATATTTCTCTTCCAAGATATTGCAATTGCACTTTAATTTCAGAATATTTCTCCTCCAATATATTGAAATTACTCTTTAATTCCGGAATATTTCTTCCAATATATTGAAATTACGCTTTAATTCCAGAATATTTCACTTCCAATATATTGAAATTACGCTTTAATTCCAGAATATTTCACTTCCAATATATTGAAATTACGCTTTAATTCCAGGATATTTTCAACATGGCGAGCATGCGAGTCGCTGTTAGCGTCTGGCCGCATTGATGTCACGCCGCTAGTGACGCACGAGCTTCCGCTGTCGCGCTTCCAGGAAGCCTTCCAGCTGCTGCTGTCGGGGGGTGGATGCAAGATATTGCTGGATCCTCAGTCCTAAACTACTGGATGTTATGCGCCACTTTCTTCTTCAGACGTGTCAAGGAGAGTGGTGTTTCAGTCGTGATTTAATAGGGTGTGTACACTTACATTTTCTGTAGGGTGGAAGAGTACTCGCATTTGAGCACGCATCACAAGTGTTTAATTCATTGTCCTAGGAAATAATTAATGGAGGTACATTTTTTTCCCTTCGTTTTTGAATGTACGTCAGCATGATTGTATGTGCATGATTGAAAATGAAATTTTGCCAACGCTTTCATTATAAATAGCATTTGTTTTTTATTTGGGCATAAGAATATTTCTCAGTTATTACATTGGGGAAACTGTGATATGTTCTGCATTTCAAATAGGTTACCTAACAGTTGTTTTTGGTTTGCCTTCGTAATTTCAAAGTAATGAGTATGCAACTATTTTTCGGTAATCAAAGTTATATGGTATCAATATATCTCCTACTGTGCTGAGTATACAAGTCTTTTATAAATATTGGTCTGTGTCTTTAATTTTTGTAAAAAAGTGAAAGTTGATCAAACGCTTTGATTTATGCGCTATCATGTATCGTCAACTTTGGTTATTTTACTATAGTTGTTTTGTAGGTAATGGAAAAAAGACGGAAAAGAAAAGCGCTTAATAATCGTTTATAAAGAATCGTTTTAATTGTTCGTAATCGTTTCGTATGAACACTTCGTTAAATAGACAATTCAGCTTTGTATCGAAAATATGAAAAAACATGACCTAGCTGTGGTTATTATTGGAATAAATTAAATATTCTCACCATGCCAATGGTTCTTCTTATTCTTTCACACCAACTTAAGGAAGCCTAGAGCTGTCTCCAACATAGCTCTCTTTTCAGGGAAGATGTGCACAAGTTAGACTCGTTAAATTAGAGTTTATAAGTCAAAACATCTACAAGAGGCGATGCATTAGACGCTCGGATTGTTTGAAGCATCATGTAACACACGTTGCAAGTGCAGGTTAACCTATATCCAGAGCAACAGCTATGAAAAAACTTCCTTTATGGAATTATTAGCTCTGTGTCTTCATGATGTCTCATATGTGTGAACTGAGTTACTATCCATAGGTTTTCTATGCACCACATTAACTTCCTTTCAACACTTTATGATACAATTTTATTGCTGAATCTCAAACCATGTATACTTAAATTTGAGAAAATCATCTAATTCTGATGGAAAATGCATAAGAAATCAATAGTTTTTAACTCCTGTAACATAAGTTCAAAGCAGCACACTAGAAACTAAGCAGATTAAGACTCATAAGTACCTCGGTATTCATGTGTTGTTCTTGAGAACTGGACGCGAAAACACTTCTTGCAGACACTACACAATGTACAGACACAAAGTTAAATCCGTGTTTCCTACCAGGCTAGCGAGATACGCGTCCTTAGGCTCACTCAGAGCAGTCCAGAAATGAGTTCTTTTCCTTCATTGTTGCAGCAGTTTACTTAATTATCGTGTAGTGAATGTTATAGTTCTTTTCTTTTCGTCCGTTAACATTCGTCTACGTTTTTTATTACATAACTAACTAATTATTTACCTTTAGCTCATCAATTTTAAATATATCGTTTCTCATTTGACGTGCATAATATTAATGATTGTTTGGATATGCAAATTGTTCAAGCTTATTTGCTTAGCTTCACGTTTTGCACTTCGAACTATGATATAACGAAAAATACTTGTGCTCTACCGATATTGGCGAATTGAACCATCAATGTCTTTAGTTGATATGATCAATCAAAATAAATTAGTAAAGGCTAGTATAAGTATTCATGAAAAAAATACTCCTATATCAGTGAGAGAGAACATTAAGTGTGGTGAATTGACTTGCAATATATCATGGGTTTATATGTAACTATTGCATCCAGGTCAGTTGATTTGTTTAAGCTATGTTCAAGGACTACTATAAACAGGACGTGCACGGCCATATAGCTGACTACGCTGGCGGAGGCCATTGCATTCTTAGTAACATAACATTTTCTATTGGACAAATTGATCACAAATTACTTCTTCAAAGCAATAGAAGGGATAATAAGGTTCTACAGTGAATTTTAAATCGTTTAAAGAATTTTAATGCTTTGAAATGTCAATTTTAGCCGGACTTAACATGTATTATTGTATGAGCTTAGTGGCCTTTTCATAGAAATCTGAGTTGCTGCAGTTTTAAACTTTACAAAATTAATTATGGTTAAAACTTTTACAATGCAAACAAACAAACATACAAACATTCACGTAATAAACAAACAGACATAGAAGCAAAAACCTATCAAACTGCAGCGATCAGTCAGCTAACTGGGCATTCTTGACAGAAGTTTGAAGAAGGACTGCATTCTTCTGCTAGTCTTTCTCTGAAGGGTCGACGGCAAATTTGAGGGATTGACAGCAAATTGAGTGAGTGTACTAGTCGTCAGAATACTGCCTTTCTTTGACTCGTACAGTTCCTTGACGTCTGCAAATGATGCCGTTGTTTCATTGTCAAGAATGATCTTCTGGCTCTTCTCACTGATTCAGTTGTTGCGAATGCAGTTGTTTAGCAGATGTAGCTCCAGTTGTTTAGCTCTAGTTGTTTAGCAGATGTACTGTGTCAAAAAGGTGAAACCAGACACGTTCGTTGTCAAGAGGATGCTTGGCTGTAGCACTGCAATCACTTGGTGATTAGAATAGAAGTGGCCTTGCAGTCTCGGTTTTTCTCGGCCATGCCATTCAGCAACCCACCAGAAAATGAAACAGTTGGGCGAATCTGTACTTCATCTACCAAGAGAAACACATTCTTCTGTTGCAGTGTCTGGACTTTGTCAAATCTTTCCCTCAACATCTGGCCCTTGTCAATAGATGAAGTGATGTACTGCAGCTTGCATTTGCATGGCAGCACCCAAAAGTCCCTGAGCTGTTCATAATTACACTTTGGGTATGATTGAAGAGCAAAACAATAATCATTCATGGAAAATTGCTTCTGTGATAAAAGTTCCAACTGACGTGTCAAAAATACCAACTTCTTCTCCTTCTCGGTGTCGACATAGGCTGACGTGTAAGCTTGAAGGGTGACAACATTTTGGATCGTTTTGTCTAACGGGATGTCATACATAGTTTATTGCCAAGCGCACAGTTTCGTCGGACTGCGTATACGATCTCAAACCATTGTTGGGATGAAGTGTCTTAAACAGTGGTACTAATGCTGTCCTTGAACGCACTGAACGTTAGTGGGGAACACAAAGTGGGCTTGTTTTCAACAATCACAGACAGGCTGCATTCACTGAAGTAGTCGGTCATGAACAAACACACCAGCCTTTCTTTCGATCTTGAAATAATCAAGTTCTTGTACTGCTTCTGTAGGTTACGATCAGGGTTGAAAGCATCAAATGAAGTAATCTTATCCTTCTGAAGAAAATACCTCAGTTGTTGGTCTTCAACTTTCGCCGGGTGAGGTGCAGGTTTTGGAGATGGCAGACATGAAGCAGGCACATTGAAGACACTGGGAGGGATTTCAGGTCGCAAAGAACCACCATGCAATTTGATCAAAGGTTCGCCCACACATGTTCGGCATTTTTAATACATATAATTAGCAATAAACTTTGTAAACAAACAGTATTCACTTAGAAATGCAGCCATGTGCCTCGAAATAAACCACAATGTCCGATTCAAACCGAGCGACTGACTATGACAAAGCTCGCACTGTGACAGTTGATGACTAACTGAACTCACTCAGCTCAGTGAACTGGCCTCCGGTAGCGTAGTCAGCTATATGGCCGTGCACGTCCTGTTTATAGTAGTCCTTGGCTATTTTTTAAACGCTGGATAGATCACTCAATTTAATATTGAACTCTACTTGGTAATGCCGTGAAGATCAAAAAGGTTCACTGACGTTGAATATCTGAGAACGATATTATGTTTAAACATATAGAGTGCTGATTGTTTTTATTGCTTACTATGTAACGATAACTCAATGAAAATCTGGTACTTTTATCTTTTTTATTTTAAAACTTACAACGTTATAGAAGCTCGAGTACATTCAGTAGTCATATAATAACGGACGGAAACTTTCACTTAGCGAATTTTCATGTACTGGAAATGTTTTTCTTTGTTTGGTGGTATTACCTTCGTAACTTCACCATGGAAATAAACTGAAGAACACACAATATTGCATCACGAGAAGTTGACAACAAGTATTCGTGTTTGGTATTTAATTGCTAGTTATGTTTTTTAAATCGTTATTAAGAAGTAACTTTCTAATTTGTACGTCTCTACGAATAATTTCCAAAATGCCCAGTAGTGATATGGCAAAATTCAGGGAGTTATACAAGAAATCTAAAAAAGTTGTTGTACTAACAGGTAAGTTATTTATGTGTGAGTTAGTACGTGCAAGAATGTTCATAATGACTCTGGCAGCAATTTATAATGAAAGTTTCTAAATTCTAGCTAATATTATTAACTTTATGTATAATTTCTAAAATTGAAGGCTGGTCAGTTTGCTGCCGTTAAGTTATTTATGTTTTAATGTTAGGCATTACATCATAAAATGGAAAAAGAAGTATCCACATGTATGTAGTCAAATGGGGCCTTTAGGAAGAATCAGTCCCTACAGTTTGGAGGTGAAAGGTTATTGACTGACCAGCTTTCTTATAGTATGCATTACTCATGGTTGAAAATACACTCCCATCAATATTGAAACTATACTCATAAATATTGAAAATGCATCTTGTAAGTATTTGATCCACTATGGACTTGAATGTTTATGATAATTAGATAATTGTGTTGGATCATGTAGAAGTAATTCAATTTTATGTACCTGTTTTTAATTGTTTTTATACCATTAATTCCATTGAAAAGCACCTGTTAATATTTTGATCTTTATTTACACTTATTTGTCAGAATAATTACTATAATGGTCCTATTGACTACTAGCCCTAGTTCATTGCTGTGGTTGTTGGTTTCAGGTGCAGGTGTGTCTGCGGAGTCTGGAGTGCCAACATTTCGTGGCAGTGGAGGTCTGTGGCGCACCTACAGATCACAAGACTTGGCTTCTCCTGATGCATTCTTCAGAGATCCATCTTTAGTATGGGAATTTTATCACTACAGGAGAGAAGTGATGGCTACCAAAAATCCTAATGCAGTGAGTAGTATATTTGAAGTTGATCATATGGTTGGTATTTTGTATATTATTGGTGTTTTATTTGATGTGAAATGTATTTTTTTTAGTAGTTATGATGGAAAAGGATAAGAAATTGAAGCTCCTTTAACATTATTTCATTAGAAAGTGTTGACAGTAATTTATTTGTTGTAAATACTGCTATATGCTCTGAACAAATCCAATTTCACATTTTAATTTATATGTGCCTTGTTATGTTTCCTTTGCAGAATTTTTATTAAATGTTTATTATGTTCATCTTTGTCTGATTTTCTGCATAGGCACACATAGCAATAGCTGGGGCTCAGGAGTTCCTGCGTGACAAAGGCTACCAGTTGGATGTGATCACGCAAAACATTGATGAACTTCACCGAGCTGCTGGCACGAAGGATGTCATTGAGCTGCACGGGTCGCTCTTTAGAACTGCGTGTCTCAAGTGCAAGGATGTTAGAGTCAATCGAGACAGCCCCATTTGTGAAGCTCTCAGAGGCAGAGGGTTAGTGATTAAGGGGATAATTAAAGATCTAGTTACTTCTGAACTATAGCCTTAATACAGGTTGTCCAAAAAATTTCACTTACTCTTTGCTCATTACTAGGGGGAGAATTTCAAGTTTTCTTCTATGGCATTTAATTTTCTTTAAGTTTGTTATTTGCTTTAGTTTAACTTGACTTGTATCCATGTCAATAAGGGCTTAAATAAAAAAATGAATGAATAATGAGCAGTCAATGAGAGAATGCATCTTTATGGAACACTCTCCCTAGGGCCTTTTAAATTCATTTCTCTGAACATAGTTCTCTGTCCTTTTTATAAAACTGTTAGTATAGTAATTAAAAGCCTTTGTTTTAGTGGATTGTCTCATTGTCTTTACATTGCTTTTCAAGTTTAAAGTTTTAAAGTGCTGAGGAGCTCTTGCATCTGCACAATTATTACTGGAAATTGCAGGGTTAGAAATTCATGCAAAGTAAGTGGATTTTTTGTAGAATTGCTCACTGACACCATATTTCTTCAACCATGGAAGAATTGTATATAATTATATTTTTACTCGGTTTAAGCTAAATATTTAAGTTTTATGCCATTCAGTGCTGTGAACTAATTCATTTAATTATAGACATAAACACTGGGCTGTTTACACAAACTTCTCACGGCTGTTAGTTGCCTAAAAGTAATCAAGACTTATGATAGAAGAATGGGTGTCAACTTTTATAATGTTTGTATTTTCTTAATTTAGATCAATTTAAACCCCTGATTAATAATGAAATTTCATTTGAAAATTTACTTGGAATAACTCAGCTTGGGGTTCTATCATTATTTTTGCTGTTTTCTACAGTGTAAGATGTTTCTTATTTTTGTTCCTGAGAAATGCCCATTGAACGTTCATCATAGCTACGTCAACGCGAGTGACACATAAACATTTACATAGTATTCTAGCAGCAGCCTGTTCACATAAAATTGATATGAATAATTCAATCTCCTCAGGAGTTATTTTTGATGCAACGTTATTGCTGTAAAATTGCATCCAATTACATTACACTTTACAGAGCGCCTGACCCCCAAAACAAGCTTGAGGCTGTAAAATTGCATCTAATTACATTACACTTTACAGAGCGCCTGACCCTAAAAACAAGCTTAAGAGCATCCCTGAGAAGCTACTGCCCCACTGCCTCTCCTGTGGAGGCATGCTACGTCCTGACGTTGTCTGGTTTGGGGAGTCCCTTGATGAGGATGTCCTCTTCAAAGCAAGTGGGTTCATTTCTGTGTCTTTTTGGCCACTAAATGTTCAGATATGTACAGGAGTCTCTTTATTTCAGTAGGCGATATGCAAGCATGAAGAATTTTATTTCATAGCCAAATCTTCGCGTATGAAGAAGCCATTTACTGCATTCATCCGTCCCAGATCTTGGTGCAAAACTGAAAGAAATGATCTGAATCAGGCTAAAATGTAATGAAAGTGTGAAAGTTATGTTCGACACGAGCCCAAAGTACAATGAGTAAAGAGTGATTCTATTTGATCCCCATCAGCCAGTATCTTCAGAGGCTTCAGAATATTTTTATTTAGATTCTTATCTACGGTTTTTGGCATGAGATGTGGGTTTCGTTATGTATCATTGCTGACAATATTCCATAAAGTTCTAAGAGCTTTCTTCTAAGTTTGAAACTCCTAAGGTGTTCGTACTTCAATAGATTACTCAAACCGAATGAACCATTAGAGTGGTACTTTAAACTCAACCTTGTAGAGTAAGTGGCATGGCTGAGTTGGTCTCATGAAAGCATGCTGAGAGAGTCAGTCTTCCTCAGTGCACATCCATTGTGAACTTAGTAGGTGCTTTTGCCATCTACAGCACCTCCAAAGTTGTCCGTTCCAGTTTGTTGAATTTTAGAAACAAGTACTTCTTATTTTCATGATGTCTATTTTTGCTTTTCATGCTTGCACTGAGTATGTCTTTAGAGCTTCGAGACATTGTGAACTTAATTATCAAAGCTGTGGGTAAACACGTTGCACCTGCTATGGCATTACCAAAAATACAATGTAATACAAATTGCATAACTCCTTTCAGTGCCATTTCAGTATGACCGTGGCAAAATAAAAAATTCCTGTGAATACGTTACAGCGACTCAACGGGAAAATTTTGACAAAATGAAAAGTTCGAGTGAACACGTTACAGCGACTTATTGGGTAAATTGCGACAAAAGGATAAATTCCAGCGAACTGGTACTTTTGCAGATGAGCTGATCAGCAACTGCGACCTGTGCATCGTAGTTGGGACGTCTTCAGTCGTGTACCCGGCTGCCATGTTCGCACCGTCAGTGGCTAGTCGAGGTGTGCCTGTTGCAGAGTTCAACATGGAGATCACGCCGACCACAGACCGCTTCGGGTGAGTGAAGTTATGTTCTTTGTAACTTATTATTGCTCTTGTTCTTTGGGACTTATTATTGCTCTTGTTCTTTGTGACATATTATTGCTCTTGTTCTTTGTGACTTATTATTGCTCTTGTTCTTTGTGACTTGTTATTGCTCTTGTTCTTTGTGACTTGTTATTGCTCTTGTTCTTTGTGACTTGTTATTGCTCTTGTTCTTTGTGACTTGTTATTGCTCTTGTTCTTTGTGACTTGTTATTGCTCTTGTTCTTTGTGACTTGTTATTGCTCTTGTTCTTTGTGACTTATTGCTCTTGTTCTTTGTGATTTATTAATGCTCTTGTTCTTTGTGACTCATTATTGCTCTTGTTCTTTGGGTCTTATTATTGCTCTTGTTCTTTGTGACTCATTATTGCTCTTGTTCTTTGGGTCTTATTATTGCTCTTGTTCTTTGTGACATTATTGCTCTTGTTCTTTGTGACATTATTGCTCTTGTTCTTTGTGACATTATTGCTCTTGTTCTTTGGGTCTTATTATTG
>VCRD01000141.1:306174-344958 GCA_006783055.1 Trinorchestia longiramus
GTTGTATTGAGTTACTCTGTGATGTTGTATTGAGTTACTCTGTGATGTTGTATTGAGTTACTCTGTGATGTTGTATTGAGTTACTTTGTGATGTTGTATTGAGTTACTCTGTGATGTTGTATTGAGTTACTCTGTGATGTTGTATTGAATTACTCCGTGATGCTGGTGCTGTTTGAATGCTTGGAAAATGTTCGCTGCATCTGTGAAATACTAAAGTGTGTGCTATACATCTTCCACTACCTCATAAGCCTCCCGTAATCCTTATCCTCTTTTCTCTCCTTGTTCCACCGAACTCCTCCTCATCTGTCCATGTTTCATGAGGAAGTTGACATGTCTTGTGTTAATTGAGTACTGTCAGTGAGATGTGTTCTACTGACCACCAGATCACTGCATAAGTGACAATATATGAAGTATTTTAGTCTGTATGTAGTAATTGAGGCCAGACTACACTGTCTGTCCTCGTCAGCTGCCCCCTAGTGCATAGATCTACGTTTGCGTACTTAAAAGTATGATTCACTTCGTAGTTATCTATTTTTCTTGCGCTCATTTCGTACTTTAGAGGGCGACAGATTTAGCTACTCAGGGGCCAATCTCAGATGCCTTTGTCAGGTGTTCCGTGAAGACTTCAAATTTCGCAGTACCCTTCTCAAACAAGTACCTTATTCTTCGTTTTTAATGGTTAACGGTTCCGTATTTTATGAACTAGATGTTTTGATGAGTGTGTAGAGTCCCTTAGCAGACACTGTAGGCAATTTTCATAGGTGTGTACCCATATAGCTTTCTCTACTCAGCGCCCTTCTTCTGCTTACGTCATTCTCGGTTTTTTGTCTCCAGCTCCCACTAGTAAAACTAGTAAAACGCTCTGCTTGATTTGAAGCCCCGGAAAATTGCGCCCTAATAAGTTGCTTTGTTGAAATAAATAAATTTTTCTGTGCAATGGTAGTATACGAAGTTTTAGTGCCAGGGCTTAGAAGGCATCGCATCGACTCATTGGTTTCCAGTACTAGCTTGGTGTAGACCCAGGTGATGTCGTGGTGATGAGTCAGAACATGCCAGTTTAGTTCGAATTTTGAATTCACATTTGGTTTCGTTCAAATGAAAACTATGATTGTTTTTCTTTACAGAAAGCTAGGGATGATGTGTATGATATTTGACCGTTTGTTGTAAAATTTTTGCAAATGTGAGGTTTGTCTTGTACATCTCCGCGAGGTTGAGACGTCTAAATATTTGCTCCCGAATATACGTACCATCTTTGCTTTCATCGGTATTTTCTGAAATCTGTTGAGTACGACGCTATTGTTTATATTTTACACGTAACGCTTTCTTTCTGATCGTCATATTATTGTGCTAATTATATTTCATCTATCGTTCATGCAGTAGCTTTGGCAAGAAATGTTTCGTGCGAGCAACCTCTAACCAGGATTGGTTTTATGCTACACTTACCGTCTCACATTTCTTCTTCTTTTCAAGAAGTTGCATATATTTTGTGTAGGTTTATATTTCAGAGATGCTGGAGTAATTCTTTTGAGTGCTCTAGATTGTATTTCTGACTTCACCTTTTGAGTACTTTGTACTGAAACCTGTGTGTATCTCGCGTATTGTGCTCTGCTGTAATGCTCGTTACATGGAATCAGGACAGACCTCATTTTTTTTATGTGTTCTGCTGAAGAAAAGACTTCTCACTCTTCGCTTTCGAGATCTATTCTTGTTGCCATAGAAACACAAGATCGACGGTATGTCATAATTGAAAGCTCGTGGTTGAACTGTGAGAAATCTAAACTGATCACGTAAGTCGATGGCTCTGTGAGCATCCGTGTCCACTCTGTGACCAGGGGCCAAAACTACGCATAGCTAAACATCTGGGTGCTGATCTAGACAAATGTTGTAGTGGAGCAAATCCATCTATTCTTGTGGACGAAAGTTCATATTTATCACGAGTAGTCTACGTCGTAAGGTGTCCATTGCCGGAGTACCAGGTGCGGAGGTACCGGATGTAGAGGTACCAGGGTAGGAGGTACCGGATGTAGAGGTACCAGGGTAGGAGGTACCGGATGTAGAGGTACCAGGACAGGAAGTATTGGATGTAGAGGTACCAGGGCAGGAGGTACCGGATGTAGAGGTACCAGGGCAGGAGGTACCGGATGTAGAGGTACCAGGGCAGGAGGTACTGGATGTAGAGGTACCAGGGCAGGAGGTACCGGATGTAGAGGTACCAGGGCAGGAGATACCGGGTGAAGAGGTACCGGATGAATGGGTGCCGGGTGAAGAGGTACCAGGATAGGAGGTACTAGGTGAGGATTTTCATTGACTTCAATCGTACTAGTTACTGTATGTACAAGGACTTGGACATCCTGAAACACTCGCGTGTGCTAGGAGCAAAGCGTGTTGAGCAAGTTTAGTTTGTGTACCCTGAATTATTGACATGCTTATATTGAGATATACAGTATAATTACTCGGTTGTGGAATTCTTGATCTGAAACTAACTAGAACTTGCAGTTAGATTTTAAAAATTGTGGAAAAAAGGGAATCTTCGTGTTTACTATCTGTCCTAAGAATAAAAATTAGTTTATTAATAAATATTGCTAAACGAATCAAATTAATTTTATGTTTTCTACAAAAAATTATATTTTTGCTACTACGGCATGTTATATTTGGGTTTTGATTTTGTTAGAGTGTACGGATTTGAGTACCTCTTAGAAGCGTGGGTAGAACTTAGGTTAACCCTTTAGCGACCAATTTCTTTTTCTAGTTTATACGTTTAAGCTCACAAAGACGGTCTGTACACTGATGCAATGAAGCACGCTGAGAAAAAAACGACGCTGTAACATGCCGCCGCGTTTAAACCTAGTACCAACCTCATATTGCTTACTGTTTAATCATTAGAACAATTCTCCTAAAGACTGTAAAAGAGGACCGCATGGCCCTTTTCGTCGCTAAAGGGTTAAAAGTTTGAGCGTTACATCGCTATCATCTGAAACGTAGGAAGTCACAGATCTACGTCCAGCTCACTTTTAAAAGGAGTACTGGCAAGTACTTTTACCTGGAGTACTGGAGAGTGTAGTTATGCATTAATTTCCATACTTTTGTTTTTGAATTCGTGTGTTAGAGATGGTCGCGGTAACGCCTTGTGTTTATATCTACGGTAATTTTCTCAAGCCGCTAAAAACGCGTGTATTGGGAAGAAAGGTGTTATTAGGTTTGATATATTTTGTATTCGGTCGTTTTAATGGTGTTTCTTATTATGTTGTACTTATTATCTGTTGCTCATCATATCGATGTTTAAATTTTGTTATTGTAAATTGCGCGCGAATGATAAAAGTTAAGTTACTACGTATTATCTTAAAGTCTTTCTATTATACTAAGCTTCTTGTTACGAAGTGGCGTTACTAGATTTAACTTTCTTTACACACAAGTTAGGACAACACTGAGATAGAAGCTCATGACCCACATCGGAACGCCTGTTGAACGTAGCACGTTTGTGTTCTTCATGCTAGTGTGACAGTTACTGTCCCATGTGTGTGGTATTCAAGATACCATAGTCTTCAGTGTCAGATGAACAGATGAACAAATCCTACCTACAAACTGTCGTGAGTTCTCTCTGCTTCGCTTTTGCTGGTATTGTGCTGTGTCCATTTTTTGAAATATAACTGCTTTTGAGTATCTATCTTTTCCGAATTATCTCCCGTCCAGTGGTTGAAAACTTAAATGAGTTACTGAAGAGGGACTTAAAATGCCTCTGATTGTATTCCAATAAGTTAGCTGTTATTTCTTGCTGTTGCTGGCAAGGTTCCCGGCGCTGAACATACGCAAGTAATACTCTCTCTAGTCAGATGAAAACAGCTAACTTAGTAGGACCTGTTACCTAAGATTCTCATGTAGTGCGTTTTAGATGCTTATTGTGTGATTTAACGGCACAATCTGCAAGTGTTAGAGTATGAAGATTCGATGGAAAAAGTATTTTGAGTATTTGTGGCCTTATATCGCAGCCAGCACAGACAGAGGTAGAAATAGGACCCAACGCGGGAAGTTTATACTGGAGAGGTGTGACGAAAGTTTAAAACGCAGGTAGAAAAACAATAATGACAGAAGTTCACGTGCTAGATTGTACATCAAGATACGAAATGGTAACAACACTAAAAGACTTGCGGAACAATTATTGTGGGTTGAAAAACGTATGATCTGTCATCCTTACATTAGAAGTTAGGAATAAAAGATGTTGAGCGACATCGTCACAGCAGGGATAGTTGACAGGCTAATTCGGGGCAGTCATGGCAAGACTTGTTCCTACAATCAAATTTTTCACTTATTTCGGTATACGAGAATAGAAACCAATTATTTTTGTAACAACCTAATACGTACATAATGGAGCAGGTATAAATAATAGACAATTGTGTCCTCTGCCGCTCAGTAACTTACTCAAACACGGCCAGAACGTAAGGCTGGCGGCCATTGTCATGTGGATTTGGATCAGACTCATTTCAAATAACTTGTTCATTGAAAAAATTGTAGTCTTCATTGTGGAGTAATTCATACATGTACGTGCGCTTGAATGTTTCATGAGTTCCCAATTTGAAATATTGAGTCAGTTTACATGCTTGGGTAAAATGAAGCAGCGTTCTGTGCACGAATGCCGCCTAGTGGCTATGCCGTCCATCAGTTATTTAATCTCCTACACCTGCAGTTTCTCTTGGGACTGACTGACTCTCCAGGACAAGTAGGATTCCAGAGCTTTTCTCAAAGGGGATACAGATCGTATTTTTAATTTTTTGTGTCTACAGACTTGATATTCTCTAGAGATGAGCTCAGTTATCTGCTGTAGCTGGGATAGTCCTGGCTCTATCCGGAGTTTTTAGTTTTGGAGTCTGGCCTTATTTTTGATTTTCCTCTTCGGATTTACAAAGATGTCGCCGACTGGTCACTCCAGTACAAGGTCTTTGTTCCTGCATTCTTCTCTTATCGTTTTTAACTGCGAGGTAGTTTTCATTGGTCAAAAAGTGCTTTTAGATTCGGTGGGTTTCATGATGATAATATTTTAATGGGCATGATTCTTTTGTCTATTTTCTCTCCCCACAAGTCTTTTATCACTATCTTAACTAGTGCATTCTGATCTATCTGTACATAGAAAAATCGAATCAAAATTGTTTCTGAAATTTCTATAATTACCATCTATGAGTATGGCTTCTGAAAGCAATTCAATAGGTTTTATAATAGGAGATTTACATTGAATTTCAGTCTCTAGGTAAGGATTTCACTGGACCAGCTGTAGATGGACGCTCTTAGTTGAGCTGAATTTTTTTGTGGCATTTTGTTTGCAAAACACAGGAATGAAGTCCATGGTTAGGCTAGTTTATAAATTAATTTTTAAATGCATTTTGAGAGTACATATATACAAAATAATACACAAGCACAGTGAGAGTATTGTAAGTTTATGATACTTCGTTACAGTTGTCCAATGTGGTATTAATGCAGTTCCTCTAGCTTCCTGATTTTCGTTCAATGTATGTATTCAGTTCTATTCTGATTGATTTTCACATTGGTTGAAAATCGGGAAGCTGGAGGAACTGAATTAATGACTGAATGAGAATTGGCAGCTAGAGGAGCTGAAGGTGTTTCATAGATTTATTTAGATATCATGAAGATGTACACTAGAGACTGATAAAATTAGATTGTGCGTGTAGCAGTGCAATACGATAGATGTAAGCTACGAAGAGCCTGTTGAGAGCTTTAAAAGCCGGCTGTTCAGCCTAGAATTTAAAGATGTGCTGGGGCATAAAGGTAAAAACGTGACATTAAATCTTCTGAATGAATTAAAATCGCTTTCCGTTACTCTACCGGCATAACACCAAAGATGTGTATTGTAACATCACATCGCATGTGTCATAACAATTTACCTTAACGAAAAAAGTTACGATAAGAAAGAAATATTAAGTATATCATTAAGTTAGAATAACATAATGAACGAAGTATTCAATTATATAGATCGGTGACTGGCGACCAATGACTGGTATTGATGCGTTGTGTGTCTCGCAAAGTCCTTTGTTGCGCTTGCGTCGTTGCCGTGGTTGTCTTGGCAACACACGACTCAGTCTAAAACTCGGAACACGGAACCCCACCTACAACTTCAGTTGCAGTCTCGCAGTGCTAGAGTAAGGGTGTATGTCGTGTTGCTCCTGAGAGAGATTAATGAAACCCGCTGCAGTGATTCACTATTGTGGTTTTTTATGTGTTAAGCAATGTGATTTATTTCTGTGATCAGTGGGAAAATAAATTATGAGAAAAATTCATGTGGTGAGCTGAAGGGGCAATTTTAAATCATGGAAAGCGGGGTAATGGATCCTGCTCTGGAGTTCATGAATGGGCCACTCGTCACATGGGTCAGTATTGTTTATCTTGGAATTTTTCTTGATTATTGCAGGCTTGTTTTTAACTAAGTGCTTCTCATGTTCTCTACTTAATACTAAGAATTTTTTGTTCTTAACAAGTGGCTGGTTATCGAATGCGATGCTGGAATTTTGTCCTACAGGTACAGTGGAAGTTTGAGATACGAACAGCTCTGTATGCAAGAAATTCAAGAGACGAAGAAAGTATGAGTGAAAAGTTCTGCTCTAAATAAGATCATTGGCTCGCGTAACGAGCGACGAGCCAGGCTGTGGGTATACGTGATGCACGTTTCCCGATCCGCCTTATTTAGTTTGTTCTAGATACGAGAAATTCGCTATACGAGCTCTGTGCTGGGACAAATTAAACTCGTATCTCGAGGTTCTACTGTATTTTGATGACTACATGTTTGGTATATTGTGAATAACAATTATATAAACTAAACAAAGTTCTTGTAAAGTTAAGCGCTGCCGATTTTTTTTCGTGCTAGTGCGTCAATTTTTAGTACGTAACTTGCAGACCTACACGTGGAAAACTTACGCGTTTTTACTGAATTATTTCGTTTGATTTGCCAGTGGACGCGGGCTTTGCGAAGGAGTTTCCACATTGAAGAGGAAAATAGCTTATAACGAAAAAAGGCGTATTTTATAGTGATCCTGTGTCTTCAGTATCCACAATACTCTGCTTACAGTACATGTATACCATTTCCATTGAGAAGTCTATTCTTAGCCTAAGATAAACAGTTTATTTTGTCTCCTTAGTAATGCCTCGTTTCCAATAAATTCTACCTAAGTCAGCCGTCAGGTGGGGCATGAAAATAAAATCCAGCATTATATACACACTAGTAGACCCACACGTGAAAATTCACGCGTTTCGAAATGGTTTTTTCGTTTAATTTGCCAGTAGACGCGGGCTTTGCGAAGGAACTTCCACATTGAAGGATGTACCTTTGGTATCCACAATACAAAGCTTACAATATTTTCTCTTATCTGAATCCTTAAGATAAGAATTTTCTCTTATCTGAATCCTTAAGAGCGTGACAGAGAGACGGACCAAGCAGGCTAGCAACAACCTGTATATTATTATATATTGGATCTTATGTATAGAGATTATTGTATCCATGATACGAATAAAAACCATGAAGTTCCTATTTATTATTGCAGCATTCAAAATAAAAACAATTTTACGGAACTTTCTAGTCGCCGAATGAGCAAAAAATATTAAAACAATACTGAAAATTAATGCTTAGTTAAAGTTAAGGATTAAAGTGAGGGTCAAATGTGACGTTAGGTACGGTTAGTGTAGGTCAAGTTGTAAGTTGGTTAGGGTAGGTTAAGGTTTAGTAGATAATCTCGGGTAGATCAAGTCATGGTTGATTATGCTAGAGTAGGTCAAGGTTTAGCGGGATGTTCTCAGGTAGGTCAAGTTAGGATAGGTCAAATGTGAATTAGTTTCGTCAAGTAGGTCAAGTTTGAAGAGATTATGTTAGGCAGGTTTAAATCTGGATAGATTACGTTAGGGTAGGTCAAGTTGATTGTTTCAGATAGGTAAAGTTTGAACAGATTAGGTCAGGTAGATCAAGTTTGGGCAGATTAGGTCAGGTAGGTCAAGTTTGGGCAGATTAGGTCAGGTTCCGTAACTAAGGAAGAACAGTGGGTCGTCACCATCGTTATTAATTCACAGGAGACCGTCAGCATTACCTTGCTGTTTAGTAAAGCATTTCTATTCACCCTTTAGCGACGAATTTATTTTTCTAGTTTCTACGTTTAAGCTCACAAAGACCGTCTGTACACTGATGCAATGAAGCACGCTGAGAGCCAGGCAGCCAAAATAACGACGCTGTATGATGCCGCCGCGTTTAAACCTAGTAGCAACCTCATATTGCTCACATATAATATAATTTTAACATAATTAGCATTTTTTCTGATGTTCCCCGTGAGTGCCATACGGCGGTAGAGGGTTAAGAAGCTCATCCCGATAGCTTCCAAATTTAAAAACGAGTTCTTTAACACGTTGCCTCCGATTGCCTAATTGGTGTAAATCTTCACTTTGTACGCATAGTCACTAGAAGGATCTGAAAAAATTACAGAACCTAACCTCAGTTGTACACATACGTACCACTTCGGAGTCAACGTGTTAAGAGCAATGGAATCAACTTCTTCCTCAAGGACGTTGAAGTAACTTATGACTAAAATTATTATTGACTTTTAAAGAATGAATGTTACCAGTATAAAAATTGTGGCAGTTTGAATACGTAAAAGTTGTCTACTTCTGTGCCGGTAGTTATATAATAATTGGTTCACAGGTCAGATTGTACAAAACGAGTGGTTAAACCAGAAATATAATAATAATAATAATCGTATGAATCACCAGTATCAATACAGACGTACATGTTTAGTTCACATTACCCTTACCATCAGCACAGACTGACGGACAGCGCATGATTGCCTGCCACTCTTCACTGTAGGTCTTGCTTTCGTGAGCTTAGTGACCAGTTTGTGGTGGGGAAAGTTCAGGCCGAACCGTGGATTTATGCTGAATTAATCTTGGTACCTAATCCTGATACCTAATCCTGATACCTAATCCTGATGCCTAATCCTGATGCCTAATTCTGATGCCTAATTCTGATGCCTAATTCTGATGCCTAATTCTGATGCCTAATCCTGATGCCTAATCCTGATGCCTAATTCTGATGCCTAATTCTGATGCCTAATTCTGATACCTAATCGTGATGCCTAATCCTGATACCTAATTTTAATACTTAATCTTGAAACCTAATGTTGATACATAGTCTTAATATTTAATCTTAATACAGGGTGGCCCATAAATAAGGTACCTTTTTAAAATTATTATAGCTTTAAAACTAAAAATGGTAGAGAGATTTGGTTAATTCAGAATGAAAGAAAAATTTCAAAGTTTAATATAAATTTATCAATGAAATACGTTTAAATATGGAATACAATATCTTTTAAATGACCTCTATTATTAGTCAAACATTGGCATGCTCTTTCAACGGTGCTGTTCATTACTTTCCTAAATGTCTCTGGTGAAATGTTGTTGATCTCTTGAATGATGTTTAGTTTCAATTGCTGTAGAGTATCAGGCATTTCAATGTAAATATTCTTCTTTAACACGTTGCCTCCGATTGCCTGATTGGTGTAAAACTTCACTTTGTACGCATAGTCACTAGAATAGAATAAGGCAATAGGAACGAGCCGTTTGGCCCATTCTTGGTTCAATACCGAAGTCCCATGCCGTTCAATACCGAAGTCCCATGCCGGGAAGGATCTGAAAAAATTACAGAACCTAACCTAAGTGGTACACATACGTATTACTTCGGAGTCAACGTGTTAAGTATCCCCAGAGAAAGAAATCACGAGCACTTAAATCTGGAGATCAAGGCTGCCACTGTATATCATCAAAACGAGGAATTATTGTTTGAAAATATTGCTTTTAACAATTGCGTTTTTTCTTTCGCTCTGTGTGCTGTAGCTCCATCTTGTTGGAAAATGATAATCTCTGTCATTATCTCCAATTTCGGGTATCAAATATTCTTGAATCATTTGTCGATACAGGTTTCCATTAACACAAATTGCATCACCATTAGCATCTTCAAAAAAAATATGGTCCAATAATCCTCGAAAACGTGATGCCACACCATACTGTTACTTTAGCTGAGTGAAGTGGACGTTCGTGAATTTCTCTTGAATTTTCTGAAGCACAGAATCTGCAATTTTGTTTATTAACAAAACCGTTGATATGAAAATGTGTCTCATCAGTCATTATTAAATTCTTTCCAAAGTTTTCATTTTCTTAAAGCTGCGGAAATCTATTCGCAAAATCTAATCGCTTTTGGTAGTCCGTAGGATAGAGTTCTTGAGTTAATTGAATTTTATATGGATAATACTTTAGATCTTTTACCAAAATACGTTGCAGCGAGGTACGTGACATTCTCAGTTGAATTGAACGTCTCCTAGTTGACGTTTTGGGCCGATCAGCAACACTCGTTGCAACAAGCTGAATTGAAGCACCAGTTCGTGTGGTCCGTGGCCTGCCACAACGTTGTCTGTCTGCTGTTGTTCCAGTTTCTCTAAATTTCAATTCCAGTTTTTTATCACTTCTTCGAAGGACTTCTTTCAATACCATCAATATTCCTGTAATTCCTCTGAATTGCAGTAAGCGAACAATTACATCGGAAGTAAAGTTCCACTATTTTTGCTCGTTTCATTGCGTAGCGATTCATTTTGTGCGGTGGATTTAATGAATTTTTTGGGCAATATGTTGCGATTGTCGGTAGACTTGATACGCTGGTAGAAAACTTCGAAATCTCATTCATTCTGAATTAATCAAATCTCTTTACCATTTGTAGTTTTATATCTATAATAGTTTTAAAAAGGTACCTTACTTATGGACCACCCTGTATTTAGTCTTAATACAAGATACTTAGTTTTGATGGTTTTGATACTACTATACTTAAGCCTAATACCTAATCTTGATATTTAATTCATAATATTTTTGCCACTTTATCCAATAATCTTTTAGAAATTAACTCTAAATCTTGAATGACTTAATATTATATCCTGAACAGCAGCATGGGATAAGTTTTGCCGCATACTTACTAGCATAAACTAGTGATTGTTTGACTTGTGTGTCAGGACAGCGGCTAGTGCCATTTTGGGGTGGCACTTACTAGACCGTAGTGTTGTTGTTATCTTCCTACATGATGGAGGTAGTGGTGGCACTTACTAGACCGTAGTGTTGTTGAGTATTCTTACATGACGGAGGATCCGACAGAGGGTAGTTAACGCACCTGTAAAAATACCCAATTTGTTCAGAAATATATATGAAATGCGTTTCATCCTATTTCTTGTTTTACTTTTTTACCAATTCAATCACGACATAGACCATCTCGTGGCTTGGCTTTCTTCGGAAGATAATTAATTTTCTATTCTCCATTTTTAGCTCAGTAATCAAAAATTGTGCATCGCAGTGATTTTAAATGCTTCAAAAATGTCCTTACTATTTTTTTCATTCAAAATATTATTAGTCATTAGTCTCGTTTGTAGTCTTGATTATAATAAACAATTGCTTAATTCACTACGACTTGCAGAAATTGTTCTAAAACCACGACCCTTGACGCGTTTTTTTGACTTTGCAGGTTCGGACGTTCGAAAACGATGGCGGAGGGAGTTTGACTTATGGAGCCATCTCGGACGGGGTCTTCCTGTACGATGTCATGACCCACATGTAAGTGATCCAAGTTATGTTGTACGTGAGTGTTCCAAGTTATGTAGTACGTGAGTGTTCCAAGTTATGTAGTACGTAAGGGTTCCAAGTTATGTTGTACGTGAGTGTTCCAAGTTATGTAGTACGTAAGTGTTCCAAGTTATGTTGTACGTAAGGGTTCCAAGTTATGTTGTACGTGTTCCAAGTTGTGTTGTACGTATGTGTTCCAAGTTATTGTGCTTAATTCATTCTCTGTGGTTGCTAAGTGTTCCAAATTATGGTGATTCGCATTCATTCTCTGCACTCGTTCCTGTGTTCTACTCAGCAGTATTCGAACGAGGATTCTGTAGTGGCGTTCATGCCCTACGATCGAGTACATAAAATGGTCAGAGCGTGTGGGTGACAGGTAGCTCATCAGGAGGGCGCGCAAGACTGTTTCCGGATGAAATAAAAGCGAGTTTTCATTTCATATTTATAATGTGTTCTATTGCTACTGTTAGTTTATTCACAACTTAAGTCGTCTGACTACAGGGAAGGCATAATAGGGAATGTGTTGCCTAAATCATTGCTTATTTTATGATTAACATTCTTTTTCATACATCTGTTTCATTATAGACGATAAAAAACATACTTCAATGGATGTGGATGAGTAGGACAATAAACATGAAACATTTCGCTAGCATTTTGGCTTTTTATTTCCACGTGGAGTTTTTGATAATTAAGTTATTAATTTTGGTAGTTGCTAGTGTCCTGAATGTGGATCAGTTCGTTGTTAGTGTAATGGAACCTGCACACCTACGTTCAATGGTTATGAATTTCAGTGAGTTGAAATTGCCATGCTTTCAATGTATTATTTGTCAAGGTTTTGCCGTTTGCAACTTTAGATTTCGCTTTTTTCCTACCTGAATATATGGGTAGTCTAGCGAGTCTAATTAAATTAATCAGTTTGGCTAATCTGAAAGACAATTTACGTTGCTAGCTTTCCTATCATTGCAAACTCATATAATTGAATAAAAATAGCACATAAATGGGGATTGTAGCTGTCCGCTGCATATTTTGTGCCTTCAAGCATTCTCGACTATCTTTCACCATGGTTGATTCAAGTAATTTTTTGATAGAGCGTTTACGCCAGGTGCAAAGCTTGTGAAATTCTCGCAAGTTTTGGAAGCACGTTTTCTGCTCAGTAATCCTTACTTGGTGAGCGTTGACGCCGCTGGAGTCGTACAGAAATGATCGGGTCATCGTTTAGGATCAAGCCTGACATTTTTTGGTGGACGCAAGTTTCGGTCGTCGGAAAACCAGTTTTAGCTGATAAAAAAACCTCATAAATTGCAGAATATTGGAGCCCAAATATGAATTCTAAAGTCGCTTAAAATACACATTCGTAACTGTCTGTGGTTATGTGGTTGTGCCATAAATAAATTTTATGTGTAAGTTGAAAAATTTCCTCGGGTAAAAGTTTACGTTCATAAGGCGATTTATGTAGCGAGTCTATTGTGAGAGATTTCTGGGCAAATTACTTTTCATCGAGAAAATGTAATTTGTGTTGAGAGTTAAAAGATTGGTTTTATACTTAACGAACATTTATTTGTTGATTAATTGGTAAACATTAGAGTTCCATAAAGGTTAATAACTCGTGTGAAAAGTTTGTCGTTTACAAGTTTAATAGCTGTGTGCAGGTCGAATTATATAATTAGAACTGGTCAACTACTTCTCAGTTACTTTAATGAAGACCAGCTTTGTGTACTGCGGTGTGTTTTTTGACAGCTTGATCGTATTAACTATAGCTTTGAGAATAACACAAAGGATCAAGTGTTCTTGCGTACTCATAACTCGTCTCCTATCGGTTATTGCTCTCGAGTGCTCGTGAAAAAACAGCGCAGAAGATTCCCATGGGAACTAAAATATCCAACTCGCATTACTGCTTTCTTGTCCTGTTCGCACTTACGCATCATCAGGGAGATCAAGGGCCTCTTAATTCTGACGAGTTGATGCACTAACTGTGTTTTGATGCACTAGCTGTGTTTGATGCACTAGCTGTTTTGATGCACTTGCTGTGTTTTGATGCACCAGCTGTGTTTTGATACACTAGCTGTGTTTTGATGCACTAGCTGTGATGCGGTAATTAATGTAAGTGTGTTAGACTATTCGTCTTGTAAGTTACCACCATAATCTTGTGAAAGTATCTCACATTGTAGTTACTGCAATTAACTTGTATTTTCATGTAAATGTTATTGAACTAAAAATTCTAGTACAAAAGGCTGAACAAAAATGTCAATGTTATATAATGCTTCATATTTAAATACAATTCAGATGTTGATATTTTATGGCTTTAAGATGTGGCTTCAAATGGATTACTGTTTTCTGCTAGCGTTTTCCGGTTTTGGTTAATATGCGTTATTTTTGTGTTCTTCAGTTAGTCTACTACTTGTTCCTGTATGAAACAAACTGGTGTTTTGGAGTTTGTGTGACGTTATAAAATAAAAAAAGGTTCGGTGGAGGTTCTGGGACACAAATTTACGTTCCACGACCATTTCTGAAGTTGTAAAAACTGAAAGTTACTTTGCTTATTGTTTTCTACGATAGATGTATGCCATGAAAGCTTGCAGATAATTGCTGTGAAAAGATTTCCAGATTTTCGATCGAGGTTCGATAGACCTTATATCAAATTTTCGGTGTTGATCGTAGTTTTATACAGCGGCGTCGACGTTTCATCTTAGCTTCCATTCAACCATCAATCTATCCGTTTAGGTGTGCATTTTGTAGCTCATTTCGCTTCATTACGACCAAGTCTCAGTTCTTGATGACGACGCGTTTGACGCTCATTCCTCTTACGAAATTAGCGATTGCGGCGCCCGAGATGACTTTAGTGTTCATATTAGAGGGGTCCGCTCTAATGGATCACGAAAATACACAGTTTACCCAACCATCGTCCGTGAGAAGACGAGTGACCATGGGAATCGAGTGCATCAGATGAAGCTTTAAAAGATGTGGTGTTGGCAGCAATGTATGAACGGTGTCATATTAGGAAATAACCTGTGTTTCGATGGTGGGAATTTTTGTTAAAACCTCTCATTTATCATCCTATAATTCAGTTGGTAGGCCGACAAATTTTACCTTGTGTGTAAAAGTAGAGTCACGAGTAGAAATTCACAAACTGCCAGTGACATAACCGTGGCATCCGCAGAAAATAGCCATGTGCTAGTGATACTGCAGAATCATTTAATAGAACACGTGTGTAGTACAGGTAATAGTGCAGAATCATTTAATAGAACACATGTGTAGTGCAGGTAATACTGCAGGATTACTGTCAACTTGATGGCAGTAATTGACCTAATAATAATAGTTGTGATGCACTTACATCAATAAACATGATTTTCCTTTATTTTCAGAGTTTAAATATTTTACATTTATTTTAATATTTTATTTATTTATTTTATTTTGAAGAGGCAGAGAATAGAGCCCTCGTCCATCACATCTCGGTATGTCAACACGACGGGGAGCTCTCATCTCAGCCTCTGCGAGATGTGCTACGCGTTTTTTAAAATGAACGTTCTCTGCCTAAGGCTCTGCTATTGAGCTGTAAATTTCTCATGTAATATTCGTTCTGCTATTGAGCTGTAAATTTCTCATGTAATATTGTGATGATATCGATGCAGTACGTGACCTAAGCGTTATACTCAAGCTCGCCAGTTTTGCAGTCTTGCCACCGTGCTGATTCACTTCGCAGTTTTCTTGCCTCTTTCTTGCTGTCACCCGTAGATTTTTCTTGCAGCGATCGGTTGCTTTTCCAGAGGCTTGATTCAGTAAACTGATGTACGATGCGTCAATTATTTTTTGTTAGTTTCATGTTTTCTTGAGCGTTGGTTATTGATACGAGTAGGACTGTTCAGGCCTTGATGTGTTATTTGTGGAAAACGCTCTTTTCGTGTCCATGTGTAGGGAACGAACGGTGAACGCGCGTCTAGCCTTGAACCACCGGCGACGACATGCATGAACTTCCCTTTTTATGGGAAGTGAATACGAAATGCATTCTTGCTTTTATGAGGTGCAGGTTGTACGTAACCTTCCCTTTTGTTGTTTATAGCTTATTATGTGCGACTAAAACACTTGCTGAAAAATCCACTGTGTTCTTTTTACTTCTTTTATGTGTATGTATTCATTTTATTTGCGCATTATTTAATTTAATTAGCACATTTTTTCGCTATCTAGGAATTGTTTTGGCCTGCTCTCGGCTCAATTAATTTTTAGTCATGAATGGATCGTAACTTCTTGTTAATATACTCTTTCAGAACGATATTGGCTTGATTAATACATATATTTTCGCAAGAATTTTTAAATTCTTTCTAATACATCACCTTCACAGCGGTAATTCACGGCTTGCTGAGCGTAACTCCACCGCATTGCAATTTTTTTTACGTACAGCATCTTACTTTGACGGTCTTTGCCAAAATCGAAGTTGATCATAGTCGCTGGACAGCAAATCGTTCTCCGTGTTTTGATTGCTCAACACATTGCTTCCGCTACCATTTATTTCGCGCTGAATGGGCCATAAGTTAACGAACTTTGGCACCTGATGACGCCATTACGTCGCCGTTCTCAATCTGGACATCGTGAATTTTCGCTTGTATCTGTGACAACTGAAGGTGCAGTCCTGCGTTGGGGAGAGAGAATTGACGTTAGATTCTCTAGAAAAAAAACCAATCATCAAAACGAGCGTAGTGCGTGAAGTTGTTTTCATTTTACGAATAGTTTGTTCAAAAAATAATTGTAAAGTATCCGTGCCCAGTCTACCCATAGTACTATTCAATTCATGAGCGGTGAAGATTTAATTTTTGTAAGATTTAATGAGAGGAAATCGAGTGGTGGGTGAGGTGCAGGTAGACTAGGTTAGGTCTGTGGGCATGGAATGTGGAACAGATACGCTACACGTATCAGTAATGTGCTCCACAACAGCATATTACTGAAACGTAGATTCTAACCTTGCCGGAAAACTAAATTCTTCACTTAACTTGAAGATCGTGTTAGTAAATGATCATTTAGGACTTTAGTTCATCAAAAATTTGTAGGAGTTTGTAAAATTTGACCACGTTTTATTCACACAAACTAGCGTTAATCTATGAAACGTTGCAGAGCTGCATAAACTGCGAGCTCTCTTACTTGAAACTCTTTTCAAGACTATGGCTTTTGATAAAAAATTTTAAAACTATTTTAACACGTTTGTTGTGATGCGACCCACCGGTGGGTCACTTAGGTTAGGTTCTGTAATTTTTTCAGATCCTTCTAGTGACTATGCGTACAAAGGGAAGTTTTACACCATTCAGACAATCGCAACAAACGTGTTAACCCTTTAGCGACTAAAAGGACAATTTGGTCGTCTTTCACGGTCTTTGGGAGAATTGTTCTAATAATTAAACGGTGAGCAATATGAGGTTGCTACTAGGTTTGAACGCGGCGGCATGTTACAGCGTCGTTATTTTGGCTGCCTGGCTCTCAGCGTGCTTCATTGCATCAGTGTACAGACGGTATTTGTGAGCTTAGACATAGAAACTAGAAAAACAAATTGGTCGCTAAAGGGTTAACTATTATTTTTAATTATTTTTCAATCATGCGTAGAAACAAGGGAACAAATGAAAACATAGTTTTCTCAAGACATGAGCGTGAAAAAATTTCGCTAAAATTGTGTATTCGTGTTTTGTAATGTCTTGGTATAATTGTCAGGTGTGGCAGTTGTGTTATGTTAAACTGAGCGTAATATCGTCCATAGTATAAAACATGGGATAGTTTTATTAAATTGCTTTCGAAAGGTTGAGGTCACCGTGTGATTCCATTGTTATGACTTAACATACTTCATATTTATCATCCCCAACCCTTAAAAGTGTTGGTCTGTAGCAGCGCTTTTGGTTCGAACAAGCTGTGAAGACTGCGTTGAAGTGTCTTCGAATATATATCCTTTTCGAATGCTTTGAAGTATTTAAGTGAGCTCAGTTTTAAATAACTGAATTGTGATAGTGATTGTAGTAGTAAAGTCGCCCGGGTTTCATCACGCAGTAATTAAGCTATAGAAGCTGCCCTGAACTTGTTGCAATCGTTTCAGTGTCGACGAGCGTTGAATCCTAGAATTTTCTCGTAAAAAGAGCCGTTTGCCTTGTACTTTTAACATCTAACACATTGCCTCACCATTTTATCACTGTGTAATGGGGTTTGAAGAGTCGCTTTCATTTCGAATTACGAAAACTTCTCGCGGTTGCCTTTCGGCTCTTCACGCAGCCGCTCTTCATATCACCAAAATAAAGGAACACAAAACTTTGTGTCGTGACGTAACTTTATTGTCGTGTTCATTGTTATTGCGAGCTTGTCTTTCGATGGCCCTTTCACCTTCTACTCTGAGAATGGCATGTGCGCTCCGAGCTCCGGTCTTTCGATTTTTGTAACACGCAAGCGTTTATAGTTTCAAAGTACTCACAGTATTATTTTTGATACATCGCCAGTATCTCACTGATAATATCGTTCAATGAATGTTTAATGAAAATAGTTGTGAATTTTATTCTCTTTATTTCTGGTTGCGTTTTTGAGTGTTCTTGAAGTCTAACGAAACAAACGGCGCCTTTTGAAACGTGAGGCGGTGAAAGTGGACTTTTTTTCGGATCATGTGTCGTTTCTCAAGGAAGAAAATGTCTTATTTATTTATTCTCAATTTATTTATGTCTCACAAATGCAAAAAATATTTTCTTTATTTCCCTGCTTTTGTCACTTTTGACAACTTGCCTCCGGCGAAGATTTTTGCCATTTTCCTGGTTTGTGGGGGATTTTTTCTTCTTCTCGTCTGCTGTCAAAGCTCTAAACGAAATCCCGTCACTGCTTGAGCGGTCGTGACTTAACTGGGACGTTCAAAATCATTTCATTTTTTTTTCGAAGAACACTTCACAAAGAAGGGCCCTGACTTGTAATTATCAACATTTAAGTGATAGCAGCCTCCTTGCTTCTGTCTCCCAGTTAACGGTAGTTTTCCTCTCATAAAAATTTCTCCTACAACCTTTGTGAATTCATGATTTATGCACGTATCTTACTTGTATATCCTTCGTAAAATTCTATCTTACAAGCGTTTCACTATAATGCCCACAGTCAGTTATTTAATTAATGCAGGTTGTAACTTTGGGTTTCCTCCTGGTAAGTTGCATAGTTGGAAACATTAGCTCGTTCTCAGTAGACTTCCTCACAATTTGAGACGGCGACCAAGTTCATCCACTTAGTCTTAAATTTGCCTGCGCTGCTGTAGGCAACAAGTTCTGCTTAGTTTCAGTAACTTAGATTTTGTCAGAAGTGTCTCGGGTTCTCAACAGGCTTCATTAGATGGAACATACGAACTATGCATTACGACTTGATTATTTACCTCAATAAGCTTGCATCCTGGACATAAAACTACCGATTATATCCAAACTATATAAGAATAGTTGTCCTGAATCCTCTTTCCTGTGAAAACTGTTGAAAAACTAACACTGGTTTGGACCTGATGTGAGAAAAGAGTAGCGAAGCGATGATAGAACATTCACATTCATTTAATTTGTTCAAGCATAATCTACACCAGAGGTTTTTAAGACATTGACTATCAAGCCAGTTTCTAGTTAAGATTCTCCTGACGCCAAATTGTTACAATAACTGAAAAGTAGGTGGTTGAAAGTAACAATGGTATGGGAAATTCATAAACGTTCCAAGTACTTTAAAGCTGTTAATCTTTCCATTGTTTTTTTTTAATTTTTCGTTGTAGGCCATGACTGACGGGAAAACTTGCGAGTGTGACATGATAGTTAAATCGTTAACACGTTTCCTGCGATGGGACCCACCGTTCGGTCACTTAGGTTAGGTTCTGTAATTTTTTCCAAGTCTTTTAGTGATTGTGTACAAAGTAAAGATTTACACCGGCTAGGCAATCGCAGGAAACGTGTTAACATCTTTGAAGTTCAAATCAATAAAATATACCTTGAGTGGACTTTGTATCCGTTCCACTTTATTTTGACAACTTACACTGAAGGTTCATTTCAAATCGTGTTATGTTACCTTATCTTTCCGTGGAGGAAATCCCAGTGTGGCAACGAGAGCAGTGGCGTCTCTGAGCTTCAGCTACCCCGGAAATGCCTTCTATTGTGGGGTGGTCTACCTAGTAATCCATCAATTTCTTGGTCTTTGGTCTCGAATATTTGCCGACCTTCTGAGGTGGTCGTGCTGTAGCCATGCTCATAATGGGGTCCTGTAAATGAAGGGACGTATATGTAATGTCTTAGAGGCTCATATTGCTGTCATATAGTTACTAACAGCTCCTTTCGTTGCTGTCATATAGTTACTAACAGCTCCTTTCGTTGCTGTCATATAGTTACTCACAGCTTCTTTCGTTGCTGTCATATAGTTACTAACAGCTCCTTTCGTTGCTGTCATATAGTTACTAACAGCTCCTTTCGTTGCTGCCATATAGTTACTAACAGCTCCTTTCGTTGCTGTCATATAGTTACTAACAGCTCCTTTCGTTGCTGCCATATAGTTACTAACAGCTCCTTTCGTTGCTGTCATATAGTTAACAACAGCGCCTTCCATTGCTGTCAGCTGGTTGCTAACGGCGCCTTCCATTGCTGTCAGCTGGTTGCTAACGGCGCCTTCCATTGCTGTCACAGCTCCAACAGTAACAGTTGACAGCACGTCAGGCTGTGTAACACTGTTATTCCCCGCCCTGTTGTGACTAGACGCTTTCCTCTCCATGGTGCTCAACTCAAGCTCTTGTTGAACTTGAGGGCTGTCGCGTACGAAAATAAAGTTCTAATTGCTGTACACAGGCGCTGTTTATCCGTGGTAATTTGAAGTTCAGTCCAATTTAGCCTGCCAGCATAAAGCTCTCCCTCTTGCATTGCTGAGCACGACCTGGCATTGTGAAGTTTAAGTGTATCGTTTGATGAACGTTAATGAATAATTCATGTACATTCATTTAGGTTTTGCAGGAGTAGATGGGAATTAACGTTAATAAACCAACAAAGATGAACAGTTTAGGTGACTTTCTGCTTCAAGCCCGTTGGTCATTATTGCTTCGTCTGTCTTGTTTTGTTCTAAAAATACGCTTCGTTCGTGGAACTTATTTTGTTCGTAAAGAAATGAATGTTGGACAGTAAAAGAGTCGCAATTTTTCTCAGAAAAAGTGGAGAGCTCTAATCGATAATTGTAGTTGTATGCTTCATGCTGCCGGCGGTCATAATAATCACTAAATTTTTGAATTTATCATCTTCCCGACTACTAAGTTGAATTCTAACTTGTAATTAATTCAATCTTTGAGCAAAAATCGTCCTTTTCATGGGAATCAGCCTAAATAATCTCTCTGTGTATGTTATATCTCTCTGTATCTGTGTGTGTCCGTCCTATTACTTCCTATCTATTACTGAAGAAAAATTATTGAACTGAAATCAGAACGGGTATGCATGTATTACAAGCATTGTATTGTGGATACCAATGACGCCGTATAAAATACTCAATTTTTTCCGTTATTAGCTTTTATCTCTTACACGGCCATGTTATCGTTAGGTAAGATACAAAATGGAAGTTCTGTATACATTCAAGAAAAATATTCAGATTATGATAGTACCACGGGTAAAAGTGAAAATACATTTTATTTCGTAATCATTAATTTTATCACTCTTAAACAAAGAAATTTCAACGGGTCCTATCTGGGCCATGTTATCATTAGATAAGATACAGAATGGATATATATATATATATATATATTCATGAAAAATATTCATTTAAAACACAATAGTTCGTCGTATATCTTTAATACGTTCATCATTATAATAATTTCAGACGAGTCGAATTTAAATCGTGGAATATCTACAGGAATTAGCTAGTTTTTATATAATTTGTATGGAACAGATGAATCTTTGAGAAATGTAAGCTTACTTCCTTGTATGTTGTTTATTGTTAGCAGTTTCAATTTATGGTAAATTCTGCGTTCAAAAAGCTGATCTCCACGCCTTTTAATTTCGCTGATTTTGTATATTAATTACGGAACATTTCTACAGTATGTTCCATCCTGTATTTTCTGGTTCTTGTTAACAGTAACTTTAAATGTTTTAAAAACCTTATATCGTTTGTATGTTACGTTGTTTCCACAGTGAGAAGAAACACTTACTTGCTTCTTCTCCATGATGTAGGGAACCACATTACATATTACGTTGCATATCGTGTGCGCTTTGATGTATCTGTGATACTGCATCACCGCACATCTAAGAAAGGCTCACTCAAAATAAATACCCCAAAAATGCGGAACTGGTTACACGTTCTTCATTTCCAAACCCTTCTCTTTCACAGAGCACAGATAAAACGCATTAATGCTCGGCACTTGAGGAAAGTTTAAGCCACTACGACCCTTGAAGTAGCACTTGAGAGCTCGTCCTGACGAGGTGTTGCGTGACACTTGGGCTGGTGGGAAGCGTGCCTCCATTGTACGGGTTGGTGGTCTCCTACAATGCAGGTCTTACGTTACCATGCTAGCGTTATCAAAGCTTGTCTCGACTTCCTCGAGTTATTTCTGTGCCACGAGCTTGACTGATCTGCGTGCTCTAATGCTGCGGTCGGGACTTACTTCACAAGAATAACTCAATGGGAGCTTGTCAGGTTACTGGTTGTGATTACTTTGTTTTCGAGCTAGTGTACCGAGATACATGGTTTCCTATTGGTCTACGTCATGGGGATCTACGTCATGGTGGTCTACGTCATGGTGGTCTACAGCTGACAGCTTTAGACTCAACTTTGCTTATCACTCGTCTACATCATATATGTTTACCTTTTACCAGCTTTTCATTCGATGTATTTATTTTTTATGGAAGTTTTACTGTGCTTCAAGTTGAGGATTTTATTCAGAGAATGATTTTGAAAAATCTCCTGAGATCGAGGAAATATATTGCTAAGGCTTGTCGGGTACAGCGTAATTTTCATTATTCGAGTAACCCACCGTAATTTTATAGTCATTTGTGGAGTTAACACCGGGGATCAAAAATACAAATGTGTTTAACGATGTTTATACTCTATTAATCTACACGAAATTTTTAGTGCACTGTCATTCTTCATTCAACTGCACACCTGTTATCCATCTTCTGTTTAAGATGCCTACTTCGTCATTCGTGACGTCATTCTTCGTGAGTGGCGCTTGACGATGACTCCAATTTCTTTCACTTAACCTGCACCTCTGCGTGTTCACTGAACTGGCCCCGTCTCTCTTTAGGATAATAAAGAACCCGTATATTTTCTGCTCAATTTCAGTACATGATGGGATAGTGATTGATAAAAATATTGCTTATGGTGTTGCAAGAGGAACTTTCCGCTTCGTTGGTTCTTATAGGTGACAATTCAGCAGGACTGAGTTACTGCTCAATGACTTCCACCGACCGTGAAGATCAAGTGTGAATGTTCGGTGTTGCCGACTACGATTTTTGTTCTTGCTTCAATTCTTCCTCTACGTGAAATGCAATTTTCTGAAGATCTTGTTGCTGCAAGGTCTGCAGCAGTTTGAACTCTCGGTGAATTTATGTATATGTGATGTTTTTTTAAACCGTGATTTTGATGGTATGATGCTGGAGCAGATTCATTCGTTTCCGTAAGCGATTTTGTGTTGAAGTTTCTACATGAAGTCAGGGTTTCGCTGCAGCTTCACCAGGTTAATTTGTTCTTTGCTCCATCATTATATTTCAGTTGTTTTGGAGTTGATGTGCTTCTTTTGTGTTTAAAGTACTAGTCTAACATGTGTGAGTATACTGTACATACGCCTCAGTTTGTTAGTGTGCCGAATATATTTCCTTTATCATCCTAATTATGTGGCAATTACTTCTGGCCAATAATGATTGTTCTTTGATAATGACAGCTCCAATTACTAACCAGCGCTTCTTCGTAATTTTAATACTCATACATGAATTAAATATACGAGTTTCAAGTTTTAAAATGAAGTAATTTATTTCGGAATTCCATATGGTATGAATTCATTTTTTGTTTAAGCTACCAAGGATAGTTGTGCATGTGCATAAATTTTTCTGAAAATTCAAATTATCTGAGCAATTGATCTGAATTTTGCATCCTGCTTGAATTATCGAAGCAATGCCCATACAATGATATTGTACTAATAGTGGCATTTGGCGTCCAAGATTCTGAAGTATTGGTGAGTGCCATTGTATGTATTGTCTGTTTTGTTTATAATTTCAGCCTAGCATTATTTTATCGTTACTTCGTAAGTTTATAGCCTGACATTGTCAATCTTCTCCAGTTTGGATGTGTGTATTTTCCTTCTGTAGCCCTGCATTTTTCTCTGTATCCATGCATTTTCCTCTGTATCCATGCATTTTCCTCTGTATCCATGCATTTGTCCCATTATCCTAGCATCTTATCTATCTTTGCATTATCCTGTGTATCCTTAAAGTTTCCCCTCTATACCCACATGGTAACCAGCTTTATTATGAGAGGTGCATTTTACACGAGGAGAGGCTTCTCCTTTCCCTTACCTTCGAGGTCTAGTTCAGGAATACGCAGCTCAGACCTGAATGCCTTCTGCCTTATTATTTCTGGGGAAACTTTAACTTTGCTGTACAGGCGCGAGCCGCACAAGTTGATCCTGTCAGTACGACGCGTTCTTCTGACTCGTAAACCACGAAGGGCGTTGAAAGGGAGAATCGTGAACGAAAATTTGAAACAAGAATCGTACATTAGAGTTAAAAATATGCGTGCCAGAATGTTGAACAAAAGTACTTCTCACCAAGTGCTGGAGCATCGTGGAAAGCAACATTGATCAATAAAAGTACTTCTCACCATGTGCTGGAACATAATGGAAAGTAACAATGATCAACAAAATTAGATACTTCTTATCATGTGCTGGAACATAGTGGAAAGCAACAATGAACAAGTGGCGACGGTTCCGTGTCCGGTGAATGCATAGGCTCGTATTGATCGCTGTAGGGCGCGCCGCGCCGCCGACGGCTCCGGATTTTGTCCGGCAGCTTGACGGGGCGACTGCGAATCGATCCGCACTTCCGGGAAAGCACGCTACCGGTTCTGATATCCGCTCGGCAGAGGTCCAATTTATATTATTTGTTCTCTGTGGTGGGGTAGAATCTTTCGATTTTATGTGCTAAGTATACGGTCTGGAACAATAGATTGTTGTTGCCGTGTTAGATGGTTTATTCCATGTTGCTGGTCTGAATGATAACTAATGAGTTTCCTTCTGATTATTAATTATCAGCTAAATATTGAATTTAATTCATGTTAAAGGGTTTCTTCTTCATAATCTCAAGCTGTTCAGTATACAAGGTGGTGAAATACGAGTATTTTGCATGTTAATTTTGTTACGCTTGCGAAACCATTTGTAAATGTACATATAGTATTATATGCATTTACTCATAGTTCAAAGGCTCAGTGACATTTGATGTGTAAGTGTTGATTTCTTTATTCTATTTTGTAATCTTGCAACTCTTTGGATTTAATTTAGCATTTAATCGGTGTGCGTATAAATATTTCCAAACATTCTTCAACTTTATTGCGTTGGATCCTCACTAGCGTGATGAAGTATCTGTTCTGACAGCTGACATCCGAGATGCTGATCCTACAAGTTACATACTTCTCTTTTCACCTCAATCTTTGTCACTCTTTCACACCTGTTTGCCATAAAATATTCGCTCGTAAATATTTTGTTTGTAAGTTTGTAACTCAGAGCGACGGTTCTGTATCATAGTGATTTTGTTCAGAAGTGATGATGAGCTCGTTCCCTAGAATTGGTTAGCATTCATGTTATTGAGTGGAGTTTAATTCCCTCATGAACGTTTCATGCCTCGTCATGTTCATGTTCAGCCCTCGCATGAACGTTTCATAATTTGTCATGTTCATCATTTGTGTGAAGTTTTCTTGCACTTGTGATGTCTATGTTTCTCCTCCGCGCCGTGAAAATGGTTAATTTCAATGCTTATCTTCTTCACCAAACGTACGCTTATGAAATTCTAAGCTCGGAGCATAAATTATAATTTTCTAGTCATCGAGGTAAAGATTTTTATGCAGTTAACGATCACGTGTATTTTACATATTTAATTTTTTCGGAGGGCATTTTATGGCATTAATGTTTATTGAAATTTTTCAAATGCCAGGGATTGTATTCAGTTCTAATCGGAACACAAATTCTTTTCTGCGGAATTTGCTTCCTCTTGACCTTTTTATTTTCTTTTGTCCTTAAAATGAATGACAACGAAGAAGTGATCTGATTTTTGCAGGCTTCTTTTTTTATTGATTTTTGTTCCAACCACTGCCTGCGTTATCGGTTTCCTTGGCACGCTTCCTAAAATTGGCAACCATTGCCTCCTATTAACTGTTCTCGCATTGACACACATACCTACCGCTTCTGTCCATAAACGTTCTCTAGGAGTGTAAGTTATCACTCAATTTCTTGATGGTTAATTTGAGTGTTTCTCACGCTCTACAAGCCTATTTCGCTGCAGGCTCTATTTGATATTGGGTCTCCTGCGTCTCGTATCCAGTACAAAAGAGACCGACGCGCGTGTTCTGTGTGGGAAACACTGAGAAGTAGACGTCGTCCGTCACACACCGGCTCGTTCAGAACAGCCTCCGGCAGCGTCTTGATGGGCGTCTCCATTATGATCGATTGGCTTCGTGCGCTCTCCTCTTTCTTGTTGATGTTCCTGAGCACATTCTTGTTAGAAAGATAGTAAGGCAAGGAGCAGACCAAATTCGTACGCTGGGTAAGGTAACGCTGGGCGATCTGCACGTGATGCACAAGACTCGTGAAACTGACGTAGATCTCACCACACGAGCTCATGGTTCCGATGAGAGATAAGTTACCCTGAAATAAAATATCGTTGCATATTTATTCGAACTTAACAAGTTTCCTCCCTATTGATCTGATTTTGTGATGTCAATGATCAACAAATTAACTTTTGAACTTACGTTTTCATTGCTTTTTACTTGTGGCCTATGAACACACTTGAATTGTGAAGAAATAATTCCTTTTTTGAGTTCAATATTTTACATCGTAGACCAGGCACTTGATTATAATATGTAGGGTAGGCTACAAATGTAGGCTGAATGATAAAGCATAGTACTGAAAAACAAAGCTAAATAGTTGGAGTTGACATTCTTTTACTGATCCGGCCCACCTGAGAACAGAAAGTCTGGATCCGGCCCCAGAGCCATACTGAGTTTGACATGCCTGTCGTAGACGGTGTAAGTTAGAATAGAATAGAATAAGGCAATAGGAACGAGCCGTTTGGCCCATTCTTGGTTCAATACCGAAGTCCCATGCCGACATTTCATTCAGTAATTGTTCATTCATTCAGTAATTGTTTTTACTCATTTGTTGCTGCATGAATTTTTTTCCAAGGACAATGATGTGGAAGAACGGAAGCTCTGAGCTCAGTGTCCGTGATTGTTATAATTGCTGCTATTCAGTGGTGGGAAATCAGGGGAGGACTTGCACTGACGGGTACTGTATTTTGAAAAAGGTTGAGAGGATTGTCTCGGTATCGACCTTATATCTGTGACTTCTTTCATGACATAGGTACATTGGCTCCTTCCTGCAATTGATGATGATCTGTGAGGGTCATATTTTAAAACTTGAAAATTTGTGCAGGTGGTTCATGTAATGCAGGTAGATCATGCTGTAATGGTGCATCATGCTTCGCAAGTTCTAATTAGGTTATGTCTGTATTGAATTTGCACAACACTTTGAGAAATTCTGTGTGTTCACAAGCTTCGTTTCAGTCGTTGTAGTGTTAGGAAGCGTTACTAAATGAGATACTCCGTCCCACGAGGACGAAGACGCCACCAGCTAAAAAAATCGGTTTTCTATGGTGCTGAAATCTCGCAGCTGAGCTTTATTTTTTGACTTCGTCAGCTAAGTGATATTTTCATCGTTACTGTACATAATGAATTATGTTGTGGGAATTTCTATTTTACAAACTTTGTATGGAGATTACACAAAACTTGTTTGTGGCATCTTCGTCCTTCTGGCACGCAATTCCTCAAATGTTAATTTGATATTGTTCCATAATACATTACGTAGTATGAAAAATGTCCTATTGCGACTGATTATTTCCGTGGTTTCCAACCAGTCAAGTCATGTACTCCTACGCGTATTGATGTTTGAGCTACCAATAATATTGCATTTTTTATACAAGTTCCTATAGAGTAGTAAGCTGTATGTATATTTCTTTCCAATACGGTACGTAATTATCATCGTAACATGCTTATGTTAATGATTGGACATGTTTATGAAGTAAAAGTTTATTTAAGTGAGCGTTTTTCTAGCCGGTCGATTTAAAGGGAAAGTAAATGGTAAATAAAGGACGTGAACGCCCAAGTTAAAATGTCGGGAAAATGCAATGAAGAAGATTGTCGTTTGGCAACGTATTTTGGGAACGCAGGGCTCCGTGGAGATACGTAGACCTTATGAGATCCCCTGATGGAGGTAAGGAATATTAATTTTTCTCAGCATTTCCTGGTACTCAGTATACCTTGCTACAAGATTCTTCCTTTTGCAGTATCAACTAAGTTTGTTACTCGAGTCTTTTATGGGATTACTTTTTTAATTAGAAAACCCGTATCTCTCTCCTCGATCATCTTCCCTTTCTCTCCCACGCGGGCGAGGCAGCGTGTAATTTAACTGATGTCCTGCACGAGTGCCTCGGAAATTATGTATTTGTACTTCAGAGTAGCCTTGAGGAAGCCGGAGGTTGTCAGCGACTTCTACGCTGCTGACGCGTGCGCTCGTCAGCTCCAGACGCATGCAAGCTGCGCGCTAAATTTCTCCAGCGTGCGTCCGAGCGTGATGATGGCTGAACCTGCCTCGTGATGATGGCTGAACCTGCCTCGTGATGATGGCTGAACCTGCCTCGTGATGATGGCTGAACCTGCCTCGTGATGATGGCTGAACCTGCCTCGTGATGATGGCTGAACCTGCCCGAGTCATGAAAGGTGGAATAAAAATTGCTTCCATCTTTTAAAACTCGATAAAGCAAAATCTAATAAAACTTGAAAAGCGTGCTATGCATTAAAATGAACGAGAAAATCGTTAAATTGTACCAAGTATCGAGTATACTGATGCAAAGGAAGTTTTGTACTCAAAAACAGCACTATTATCAAGGACGAGCGCCGGTCTTCCTGACCTTCAAACTCATTCAACTCCCTAAAAAGTTTAATCTTGAGAACTTTGTTTCGTAACATGAGTTCTACAAGCTTCTTATGACGTTGTTGTTTCCTTTATGCATCTATTTAAGTGCCAAACTGTACCGTTTTGAGGATGGATTCTATCATGTACACATGGTAGTTTTGATGTGCTATTAACTGTATAATGTTGAGCTCACAAAAATTGATAGTTACATACAGAACAAGCTCATTCAAAATTTTGCTTCTGTATTTCAGTTGCTGTTACAAAATGACAACCTTTATTTGTTCTCTTGAAATAATTTTTGTGTAGGTTTGGGTTACACGAAATCGTAATGCGAATACGTGCGAATTTTTTTCCTTGAAGAGTTTAAATTTCATGAAGTCCTTCAACCTTTGTAACAAATCTCAGAATAAACTAAACGTTGCACATTCTGTCTTTGTCGACGGAAGAAGATCCTCGGCATTAATCAAGAAGTTAAATTCCTTGTTTCGCCGCCGATCCTTGTTTGTGCACAAACATCTTTGTTTGGAGATGCCTTACATGCATGTAGGCGCCGTGAGACCCTGCTCATGGAAGGCCCGTCCCACTGTCGTGTTTTCACTTAATTACGTTTTTGCGTCCTCTAGTATCTGCGCCTTACATTTTACGAAACTGAGTGCCCTCCTCCTTATTTAGGCTCTTATCTCTCCTCTGATGAATGTGTTCATTGGGTGTCTACGGAAGATTGACGTGAGTAGTATTTTTGCAGGGTGTCGTTGGCTACCTGCTGTTATTATAATATAAATGTAGATATTGGTATGTATTTGTAATGGTATGCTGTGATAGTATACAGTTCTATAGTATAAAATATTATTCAGTGATATAGGAGTCCACTGCTTAATTTCATATACTGTTTTAGTTTTTGTCATAATTTTTCCGCTGGTGTGCAGCTTCTATTTTGATTGCGATGGTGACTCGACTATTTTTAAATATGTTCCACACAATTTACTGAGATAACTATAAAGAATTAACCCATGCAATTAAATATACATATGGTAGGTAGAGACTTGCAGAACTCCTCGAATTAAAGTCTATTCATTACGACTTAATATGCCTTCAATTATGCCTAGAAGACTTTTTTTTTCGTCTAGACTCTAGAGCAAACGTGACTTGCTGCTATTGCACTTTGTCACGCTCAATTCTTCCTCTGTGGTCTAGTGCAATTTGAGCTGATTATTGCAGTGCTTTAGGAAGTTCAGTTCTGCTTGACTGCCATGCAGGGCGTGTCTCCGTAACCCTGCAACTCCTCAGGATGTGTTGCGAATGATCCCTCGAGTGAGAAAACGCTTCAGCTCAGGAGCCATTCATTGTCTTTAGATCCTTCAGATTCTGCGCTCAGTGCTCCGTTAGGAACTGATGTACGTTTACTGTAGGCTTTCTGGCGTATCTTTTCATTATATTCGTCTTTTTGAAGGTGATGAATTCCGGCGATGTCTTGCTGTTTTAACCTACTCGCATAAATTACTGTAACAGCTACGTTTCACGAAGTTTGGCTTCAAATAGCGCAAAATTTCTTCACCTAATTGCAAATGTTTGTTTGCTCATTAGTGCTCACTGGAATTTGTAGCGCTACGTGCTATGCCTTGAACCGTCCAAAGTAATTCCACTGGCATGTGTGCGTGTTGGTCATACGCATCTATAATTCAGTTTGACTATAGCTTAATATAAATGTTTTCTGATGTTTAATGCACTGAGCTTCGCATTTCTTAAAAGCTTCGTTATAAAACTAAAACGAAAAGCATCGTTACAAAACGTTTTCTATTGAAAAGCTATTAGATTGTGTTTCTACCCAAACGTTCGTAAAATTGCGTAAATTCATTTTCGTCTACCAATAGACAAATTTTATTGTACCCACACTAGTTTTTTGTTACATGTGAGCCACGACTGTTGTACGTTATGGTCTTCTGTTAGTCTCTTTTCGTTGTGTTCAATCTGTTAAATTTGCAGAATTATTTTAATTTTCGTTTATCCATCAAGTTCTCTATTTAAGAAGAAATTGTCGTGTGGAGATTTAATTTGAATAACATCATTATCGAAGTTTTTAATTTTTGATTTCACCTTTTATATTTATAGCTCGATTTATTTTGTATGACACGAAGCTGAAGTTTATGTGTCTTCCTTGTTGTTGAGCTTGCTATGTTCAGCATTGTGTCAGTGTGGTGTACGAGTTTTTATCTCTGGATTGCTTGCAATTGCATTTCTTTTTTTGGTCTACTACACGCCGCTGGTCTGAGGCAGCCCTGCATTAGCGAGCGGAATTCAGTTATTAACTCAAGCAGGCTGGGAGGAACTCCCGAGTCCACTGACTATGCGTCTTTGTTTTATTGCATGAAACTAAAGGTCAAACGTGTATTGTTTCCTGTAAACTATCTTCTCAAGATTCGTTCAATGTTTGTTTTATTTTTGATTGCTTTAATTTTATTCGAGTCATTATGTTAAGAATAAAATGCACATAGTAGTTGTCTCGATTCTTCTCTTGAGTTTCAGAGATTTATTAAAAATATGAGTTAAAATAAAACATGAAATCTCCTTGAAGGAGTTCTAAAATTTGTTTTAACGTTTATCTTCACTCATTTTGAAAGTACCTACTTTTTTCCAAAGACTAAATTAGATCTTGTCAATACATCGTATAGATATATTCATATTAAAGACATGCACAGATAGTCGAAGTCTCAGTGTGCAGTACTCAAAATAAACAATTTTTATGGTATCGACCTCTACCGGCCACATTTTGGTTATGTAGCTTGACCAATAAAGTAGTTTTTATTGAATTAAGACGTACTAGAAATTGCTGCTAGGCTGATAGTCTTATAGGCCAGCTTGGATCTCTCAGTACCATAGTATCAGTTATGAGCCTCGTTATCCTCTAAGTGTTTATCCTTCCCCTCTCTTCAAACACGGACTTGGGGCTTCGTGATGCCATGCAGAAGTTGCATGCGTGCGAGAAGAATATAATATTCAAGTCATGCTTTTTAATGAGCTTAATCTTGTAGCCACTGCAGCGTCGTGTTATATATGTAGTTCCCTCGATCAATGAACTATCGATGAATGCTACATGCAACGGCTTCTTTTATTTACGGCTCGGATCTTCCAATATCGATGTACATTTCTCTAGGTGGATCTCTTACGTGGCTTTGACGAAAGATAAATGCTACATATTTGTCGTACCGCAATCGCTTGTTCATTATGGAGCAAGCTGATAATTTCTATTAATGAATATTTTTTTAGGAAGCAAATTATTTTCTGTATAATTTCGTGTGACGTGTTCAACATTTTTTACCATTATAGGCCGAAAATGTTATCCCTGTCTACAGTCCTGCTTCTTGCATTTCTCGATCACTTTGTACTCCAGTGTGTTTGTATGTTACTACAATTTATTTTCAATACGCACTGAAATATTTTATTTCAGCGAATAAAAGCGAATAGAGAAGTACTTTCCCGGGTATTTTCAAGTGAAATGTTAAAAAATTCCAAGTGGAGTAAAATGTTTTTTTTAATTTCTCTGTGAGAGGGGATAAGATTCAGGTTTTTTTGGTGCGTAGGGTGGTCTGCGCTCCCATAGGCTTAAGTTCGCGGTATTGGCAACGTTGGTTATAGGAAATTGAGTGCCTTCTTTGCGATCCCGTTCCCGTTGCTTTCTTTTGCGATCCCGTTCAAGAAACTTGCATACCGTGCAGTAAATCTCCTGCTCTAATGCCAGTCTGTCTCGTTCATCCTTCAATTTTTAATCTGATTGAGATTCTTACTGTACTGTCGGACTAGTCTTTGGGTGGCCACGATAGTAAAATGCATAATAATATCTTATCCATGTTTTCTTGTGCTCAACGTGTGTTCATACACTTCTGTAGCAGATGCGTGCGGTTACAACAGCCGTTATGAGTGCAGGAACACCTGCCTGGTTGTATATTCTACACGCGAGTGTTGTGCTTTACCAACGGTTTGCATCTGGACAGACGGCATTCTAGCCTTCATCGACGGAGTGATTCGTTTTTTGCTCGATTTGGTTCCCATGCGATATCTATTCTGGAATGTATTTTTAGGCCAGCGATGAATTTCTAAAGAAAAAGATCGGAAATGTAAGAAATATGATCTCCTGTAGATTTGAAATATTATATACAGGGTGTCCATAAAGTCTCTCATAAAGTCTCTACAGCACCTGTTTCACATCAAGATCTCTGAAGCACACATGCAAAATGTGATTAAAAAGTTTAATAAACACTGAATATAATAGAACAAATCTGAATAAAATATCTGATCAATTGCATTTGTTATAAATTTTCGAAATGGTGAAGACTTTATGGACAACCTGTTTAACTACTTTGATAGTGTCACGTACGAGTATGTATATTTTGATTCACAAAGCGTATGTTTCATGTATCTTCAGACAATTCTTAATTAGGAAAACCACAGAACCGCTAGGGAAAAATAAATAAATATATACTTTTATTTGCCTTCTTTGGAACTTTTTCTTCTTCCCGCAATTAATTGGATTATAAGACTTCAACTAATGTTAGTTTTGCAGCTTAATTTAGGGAGCTATTAACACGTGTGCTGCGAATGACGATTATCACCTTCTGCTTTTTCTTGCCAACAGTGTTTGATTTTCTTTCTCTGATCGGAAAGATGAAATATTAAACTAACACTGTTATTAAAGCAAAGTGTTCTCACTGTGTAATAAATAATAATTACTGACTACGAGATAACTCGCAGTCGGCAGTGTTAAAGTGTGAGTGTGTGTGTGTGCGAGACTAGGCTTGTGAAGATTGCACTTCATTGTTCGTCATTACTGATTGGGAAGTTGTACTGACGAGTCTTGTCATGGTGTGTGATCTTCATCAGAGTTCATTCTGACTTGATGGCCTTCAGTGGGTACATGTCGAGCCCAATTCTAAATGTTATGACATCCTGGTGTGTTACGTTGTTGTTTGAATGTTACGATGTCGTATGGATGTTACGACTTCGCCTGAATGTTACGACTTCGCCTGAATGTTACGACTTCGCCTGAATGTTACGACTTCGCCTGAATGTTACGACGTCGTCTACGTTGCTTCTCGAGCGCTGATACTTTCCTGATAGGAGCTAGAAGTTGTGCTCTGCCGGAGGTCGCCGGACTAGTGTTGGGCAACCTGTATTCAGTAAAAAAAATTATTCCACTTGTCCCTAATGTTGCTTTCACGCACCGCTATTATTTTGAGTTGAGTGTTTATTAAGTCGAAAAGATTTCATCCGAGGGTTGGCCTGTTTTAACGAACTATATGAAAATGGTATTCTTTTCAAATCGTCTACACGCAAAAAAACTCGCCAGTCGTCTCAGGCAGTATTTCATGATAATGGGACATGCATGCTAGAGAAAATGACCTAATTGAAGTAACTGCCAAACCAGGAAGAAATTTAACACGATCGATTGATACGCAAAAATGTTACAAATTGAAGAAAGAAATCTAAAAATTAATTTATTTAACTTCGTCAAGGAATTTAAAGAGTAAAATTCGTGAAAGATAGGGTCCTGGTATGCCTGACTGAAGGGTTTCTCTCATGCAATTTGCACGATCTCGCTGCCGTGCTCAACACAAAGCGTCTGCCGTGATGAGCGCGACCGCGTTCAGGTCTACGCGCCTGTTCGAAAGTTGCACTTCTCAGTTACGCAGGAGCTCTGTGTGTAGCTTCTGTGTCTGATACACAGCTCACACTCTTCTGTGTCTAATACACAGCTCACACTCCTCTGTGTCTGATACACAGCTCACACTCCTCTGTGTCTGATACACAGCTCACACTCTTCTGTGTGTGGTACACAGCTCACACTCTTCTGTGTCTGGTACACAGCACACACACACAGCTCACACTCTTCTGTGTCTGGTACACAGCACACACTCTTCTGTGTCTGATACACAGCTCACACTCTTCTGTGTCTGGTACACAGCACACACACACAGCTCACACTCTTCTGTGTCTGGTACACAGCTCACACTCTTCTGTGTCTGGTACACAGCACACACACACAGCTCACACTTCTGTGTTTGGTACACAGCTTACACTGTTCGAAATATTTGTTATTGTTGAGGCTTGTAAAGCTGGTAGAGGAAATGATTTGACAGATTGCTGAAACAATCCTGCTAATATTTGTGTAGTATAGTGACTGTACGTGAATTGTCAGGGAGAGTGCTAAAGCAGTGACTTCATTACTTTTCTGACTTATATTTTCCGTAGCATTACTGACAACAACAAAATATTTTAGCTATTGCCTAGGGTTTTCATTCATATATAAAACGTACATAACTTTCCTTCTCTTTGTCAATCATGCCGTAAGAATGCTATTTAATTTTAAACAATAAAATGTCACATTAGGTTTGCTCACGATATTTTATTGGGTTCACTACATTTTTTCCTAGATTTTCAAGAATATACTGTAAATAAATTAAATTATAATTTACATAAGTTTTCACGGTCCATCTCTCGTCTCTGGTATCGGAATATAAGCAAATTAATACGATCATGTCAAATATTCTCCTAATTTTAGGCCTCAATTCCTTGAAAAGGATTTTCTCGTGCAAACCTCTGATGATACAAATGCTGCTCTGTCTAATTTAGTTAACAATTAATACTAAGTCGTTGAGACACAAGTGCTCTTCTGGACCTGATCGAGACGCCATTTATAATAATTTTTCTAAGGCACTAATCTTTTCACAGCAGTCTTGCAATAAATCATTTAAGATTCAACTTCGTACATTTCTAGCGTTCATGTGATCCCATCCTGACTTTCATTGCATTGATTTCGTTGCAGAGACCCTCCCGAGGATGGAAGTCTCGGAGCAATCAACCGCCACCCTGACACCGCCCACGCCCGACTCTGTAACCTCTCCAGGGTGCTGCAACACATCCTCAGGTTCTCGCAGGTCAGAATTTTTTTCAAATTTTTGACACTTTCACGCTCGTAGCGTCTGTAGCCGTCATGTCCCAGAATTAAAAACTCAGTGCGAGCGTGAAAATGTTAAAAGTTTAACCCCATATTTACCACTGAACTGTTGTACCTGCAGTGTGTTAGACATAAGTAGTTTTGCTCCTACGTTCTAAATTCTGGTACCTATGGACCACCTGAGGTCCGAAGAGGAATAAATAAGTAACATTCTAAATATTAAGTTCAAAAGTTGGGTGAAATTATATAAAAAGAACCCTCAATGACATATTATATGTGATAGTTCACGTAGTATTTGATTCTGTCAAAAAATAACTTGGTCCTTATATGGTCACATGCGGTGCCGTAAAACAAGTGTGCTGCGATATCTGACACAGGCGCGACGGAATTATTTTTTCAGAGGCGTTGGGAGGCAGCTGGTGCCTTGATTCGGTGCACTATGAGAGACGGAAAAGACGATTTGAAAATGTGTAATTTCTACCTTTTCTGTATGAAATGGTGTCAGCTTTACAGTACTGTATTGAATTCCTCGACGATTATGAAGTTTTGTGTATCTGCAATAAAGTTTTGCGGTATAATTTATTTTTTCATAGTTTACGAGGTCTTTATTTTAGTATTTGCTAGCTGCGTAGTGCGTACAACACTTGGTGAATTTGAACTATTAAGTAACAGCTTTGGCGTGACAAACACTGCTTTTTCCAATAGCTAGAATTTATTTACACCATTATTTCATTGTAATTTTTGGACACTTGCAAACACCGGTAGTGTAAGTTATTATTCGCTTATTACCGTCAGCAAAGTGTGGAACAATTTGCGATGACTTTATTGTGTGCTCGAGTTCCCAAGTCTCCTCTAAGACAATAGTAGAACTCTGATATATTCTCCATGGTGTTTGGAGATTCTGTGTATTGTATTAATTTTATGGTAAGCGAGTTACAAAGATCAACATTTTTAATCCCAATATGTCCATTAAAAAACTTCACATTTAAACACAACTTCAATTATGAAATTGCGATACGTTCTTTTTTTTCTTTGCTCATCTGCGTTCGTAGCATTTCATAGTTTGTTCATTTCAGAACATTGAACTATTTTCATCTGTTGAATGGGCTTATAGCGAGACGATTACGAAACCATAACAACACCACCACGGCATGGGACTTCGGTAGTAACCCTAAAATTGTCAGCTAGGCTTGTTCCATTTACCATAGTCTATTTGGTAATCTGTGTGCAGTAAACAATCACATGCAGTGAAGTATGATAACTTTCCTTATTTATGCCGCTTTTTAAGTCTTGTTTGACGTTATTGTTGTGCGTCTAAAGTAATGGGTCCCTAATGTAAATTTCTCAGTACTCGATTTCACACACGTGATTCTGGCACTCATTTCTTAGCTTGCTGAGATTCATTGAGTTTTGCTTGTTTTCTGACTTTTCCCTTAGAATTTAAAATACAGTAACAGAATATACCTTTAAAGTATTTTTTCCTATTATCAACGTTTCTTGTCTTATCGAATACACGACATCAGACGTCAAATGAAATGGTCGCAACTGGCCATGCTTTTTTTTTCTGCATTGAAACGTGATGTCGAGCTTGCTTTGGACTACAATTTCAGTTTATCTCGGACAAATATTTGAATATCAGAATTTCTTTGTTGTTGTTCCGGTCCCATTAGGCACCATAGCGTCAGTTTTACGTTTTTTAGGAAATGTAATTTATTTATTTAACTTTTTGTTTATGACAAAAACCGAAAGTTTACTGCGACCTCATGCTCGATTGTTTGTTTGATTGTTGAATTTTCATTTATTACATTGCTGTTCTCTTCTGCTTAGTTTCAATTGATAGTGTATTTTAATTTATCCGTATACAAGTGCTCTTATGGACCCTGTTCTGTTAAGTGGGTTTGTAACGTATCATTTATGACCTTTTTTGGGCTCACTCTGTTACACAGTATAACGTTTGCATTTAATCATTTAATGTATCACTTCTTACATTTACTACTTCTCTCGTTCTTCACGCGGCAAGCACCCGCCTATGCACCGCTCATTGAACTCTCCATTTCTCTTACTATTACTTTAGTCGAATCCTTTCACAACGCTCTTATTCATGTGACAGTGACGCTTTCAGCCGTGGCAGATTAAGTGAAGGTCTCTCTTTTGATGCTTTTTATGTCGACTTGGGCACTCGACAGAAACTTTCGCTGCCTTGACAGCTCTCCGAGATGACCACTCTTGAGACGTTGGTATGTCGCACGAGTGAAGTGTTTTCTTTAACTGGTGTTGCACTGAATACTTTTATAGGCTTGTCTTGAGGAGATGGAGCGCGTTACACAACGTGGCGTTGACTGCTTGGGTTCGAAAGCCGTTTGGAGAAGCTATGCAGCTTGTTTAATGGTTCTGACTACTTTTTTATACTTTCTATGTTGTAGAATCAGTAAGTTAGTTTGTATTCATTTCATAACGTGCTGCGATGGTTTTTGATGATATATAATGAGTGTCAGAGTGACCTGAATATTTTACTGTTTAGTACAAGAGATTGACTTTTTTTCTCAGCTTTTTATTTCACAAGTACAGCACGTGAAAAAACTACACACATACCAAACTTTATACATATATCGACTTTGATGTTCAGCTATTTTCCCCAAATATGTTTCGTCAAACTTTAAATCCCTACACGATGCATTCCAAATTGCATTTCCTCGGCTTTGTGATACTCGGTTCATCCATTTGCCAAATTTTGCAAAAGCCTTTGGCCTTCATATGCCAAATGGAGAACGCAGATGAAGGGTTCCCAATGGACCACGAATTTTGTCCCAGCGCATGAGCTGTAATGCTAGGACATGAGGCTTCAGTGTGTCATTATGAGCCAAACTCAAATTGTTCCGTGCATGGAACCCGCTGCTTGTTGTGCTGTAGGTTATATTGTGCTGTAAGTCATGTTGTGCTGTAAGTCATGTTGTGCTGTAAGTCATGTTGTGCTGTAGGTCATGTTGTGCTGTAGGTCATGTTGTGCTGTAGGTCATGTTGTGCTGTAGGTCATGTTGTGCTG
>VCRD01000141.1:344970-360399 GCA_006783055.1 Trinorchestia longiramus
TGTAGGTCATGTTGTGCTGTAAGTCATGTTGTGATGTAGGTCATGTTGTGCTGTAAGTCATGTTGTACTGTAGGTCATGTTGTGCTGTAAGTCATGTTGTGCTGTAAGTCATGTTGTGCTGTAGGTCATGTTGTGATGTAAGTCATGTGATGTAAGTCATGTTGTGTCGTCGGCCATGTTGTCTGCGCTCTGATGTACGTACATTAATTTTAGTCTCAGCGCGGGCTTGTGTCCAGCGTTGTATCATGTGACAAGGACAATGCAAGCTGAATTGTTGATTTTGCCTGTTACCAAATACACAGTTATTAAAATTATGAACGTCCATACTAACGGTACGTTATGAAGAACTATACTCTGTCAGGTGCCATCAGTTAAACTCAAATTTCTTTTCATTCAGGAGTCCGAGTTCCATGGAATACTTTTGTGCCGCAGCTTTAGTCAGCTTATATTAAATAACTCGTAGTTTCTAAAGTTGTTGAATTTTTTCCCTTGAACACCACTGCAGAAACAACACAGACAAGAATGTTTTCGTCAAAAATTCCGTCATGTTGTTTCTTTCCGGGTAATCAGTCGTCAATGCAATTTTTTTTATCTATTTCGGGTTCGACATGCATGTGGTTTGGAAGTTTGTTCTTGCAGCTGAATTTCAGTACGTGCGTACACTTGCGTTTCCGTCTAGTAAGACTTCACTTGGTTATGTTGTCTGATTTTGTTGAGAAATAGATTTATTATTTGAATTGTCGCATTCCTCGCCGGAATTATTTTTATGCAACCAAATCTCCAGGATTGAGTTTTCACTCGCAGCGAAGAATTGTAAGAATCTAGCTTTTATTGTAAGAATCTCTTTGCGATCTCATATCGGCATTGATTCCGTCCTTCGACTCGCTAGTCAGTTCATGGACGTAAATTCTAATTTTTTGCTCTGAAAAACGAGGCCTGTGACGGTAATGATCGAAGTTCTGCTTCATTCGCTCGCTGTGTTGCGGTCATGATCATACTGTGCTGAAACTTTGCTACGAATTCTTATTCTTTGGCTTCGTTTAGGAGTTTTTCCGTTAACCTTCACTCTGGATTTCCAAAAAATTCTAAAAACCATTTGTGTCTTTCAAGTAGTTCAGACCTTCATGGCCTTTCCTTCAAAGGAAATTTCGACAAAAATACCTTGAGACCATTTGTGTTCTCGAGGCACTTCAGATCTTTCATGACTTTTCACCTCAAAAGTGTCGAGAGAGCGATTGAAAGAGGGCAGCATCGTTCCGGAATATATTTTAAGCTTCGCCCAAGAAATTTTAAAACATAAAACGGACCACTTTTCTCTGAAATTGTAGCCTGAATATTTTTCCAACAGTAGAACCGTCTCTGTTTTATCCGTTTCTCAGTTTCAATTCACTTCATGGCATAGTTTGAAAAATGACTTCAATTGCGGGAAATGTTAAGTAGTTAATCTATTCGTGAAGTTTTTAATAGTTATTTTCATGGACTGAAAAGTTTACATGTATGCTTACTTAACATACTTCTTTATTATGGTAAACTGGCAATCAAATGTGCAAAAAATGTTTCCAAAAGATCCTGATTGGAAACGAATCTGTGATACATGAATATAAATAGCACAACTGTATTTAGATCTGTATTCATATACCAATTTATAGAATACTTTCAAAATTATCTAAGAGGTGAAATGTTTCTTGCCATAAAAATATTACATGCAGCGAGTATTAGAACTCAAATTTCATATGCAATCTGTATAGGATCAATGAATGATATTTTGTTTGAAATTTGCTCGTATTTCTTTAAGCAGTGCGACAACCAACGCGTATTTCTTACAGTCATATTCTTATGAGAAATTTGTATTCCTTCTGATTCTTTTGACTGCACAAGCTTTCAGTTTCTGCTTCATAGAACGCAGTGATAGTAAAATAATATTTTACTTCAAACTTCATATTTGTTAGTATGTTGCATTGCTTATAGAAACCGAGTCGTCTCTTCATTTCAATAACTAAAACTTAAATTTCTTAAGTCGTGTGTGAGAAAGCTAACGCTATCTATGATACATAGCGCTTCTCACATGTGACGCTACAATCTACACAGTTGTACGTGTGCATCTGTCGGTAGCTCGTATTCTGGAATCCGTACATTCTGAGCTCAATAATGTTAATTGTTGACTGCAGTTAAGGCTTGTAAAACCGCCATGGCAGCCAAGCAAGGAGCTGTGTATGTAATACAAATGTCAGTCACGAGTTCTGTGCATCAATATTGAGGGGGTTACAGAGAAACCACTGCCTTTATATATTTTATTATTTCTTCATTGAAAACTGTAAGGGCTTTTTTTAGGTTTACGCTTGTTCATTCAGTGTATGTATGACACAATGCATAGATTTTAAACTACCACCATCTGTGTTTCATACGTCAACACCGAGTTACTTGTGTATATTTTTCTTTATAGAGTAACGGTACATGTCATGTGACATCTCTTCTCCGTCGTGGTGCAGAGGGAAATTTTCCTCTTGAAATCCATGAGCGTGACTGTGAAGGGCGCTGGCCTTTCTTAGCGCTGAAAAATGAGGGCTGCTTACAATGACTTGTTGTTAGATGCCGTGTGAAGTGTACGAGCTCCGCCGTCCAGCCTCTTCTTAGCTCGTCACTCTCTCTTACACCGACCCTCTGTTCTCTGTTAGTGGCCTGCGCTTAACTACACCTCGTGTTACTCTGAGCTACACCCCGTGTTACTCTGAACTACACCCCTTGTTACTCTGAACTACACCCCTTGTTACTTTGAACTACACCCCGTGTTACTCTGAACTACACCTCGTGTTACTCTGAACTACACCTCGTGTTACTCTGAACTACACCTCGTGTTACTCTGAACTCTGAACTACACCTCAAAAAATACGATTTTTGATACTTTTCTTTCAATGAAAGCTAATTTTTGCACTCATATGCCCTCATATATGAAATTTGTTAAATTTGTAGTTTTAGTTATCAATTCTGGTAAGAAATTTGATCCTATTCAGTTCCTGTATTATTTCCTGATGCTGAAGTACAGGGTTAAAAGTGCAGGAAATATGCGTGCAGAAAGTGAATTATATAACTCTCTATATAACATCAACTTACAGCATCCATTTTTACTTAATAACACAATTCTTGAGTGTTATCCTTTATTTATCCCTACAAACATTAATTATACATGGGCTAACGTAACTCGATTTTACATCTTCCCATCGTTCGTAATAACTATTGAAAAGAACAAAATTTTATTCATATAATCGAACTGACTCCTCTTCTCAAATACACAAAGTCGTCCAGTATCTTATTGCACTATTTTAGAAGCCTGTCAGGTCAGGAATTATGTTTTTGCGAAGGCCATGCCGTTGACGCTGTGAGTATTATTTTTTCTCCAGTGTTAGAGGTCGCGACCTGCCGTATTCATGCTCGCTTTCTCTTGGCGAAAGAAAAATTGGTGCACGTTTTGTGTGCCAGTTGTTGACGGGGTTTAACTGTTGCATTTCTTTTTGCGATATTTCAATGACAAAATAGGTGGGTCAGAACACTTCATGAAAAGTTTTCTACTAACGCCCGCCCAATTCTGTGAAAATGATTATATGCGGGTCTGTTAACGATTGTGTTCGAATGACACTATTGAGTTCATAAGATTATCGACTTCTGTCAATTTGGACATTAAAAAAATCTATCTGTCTAACACTATGTGTTTTATCACGTGCATAACCGGTATGACACTGCATGCAGTGTGACACCGTGCACTGTGTGATCCTTCATTCTGTGCTGTAATACAGATTCTCCATAACACTTACGTCTTGCTTCACGGTACAGATGACATTTTGATATTAGTGCTGTGCGTTCACTTGCGCAATGCAGGGAACCTCAGCAGCTTAACCTCTGGCCCGCTTATCGTCTGATTGCGCTCTTATTGCGTCATTGAGCTACCTGCCTCGTTAGAAAATAATTTTTTTCACTCATTTCATATGAAATCATAATATTTGACTCTTCTTACCTGAGAGCGAGAAATGACTTTTCGATGTTTATCGTCGATCAATTTCATTTTAAATAGCTTACTTCAAGAATTACGTGTATGAAGATATTAAGAAACCTTTTACGGTAAATTCCCGATATGATCGGTTGTATGGAGCTGTAGTTGCTATGTGCATGCATTCTTCTGGAAATTTTCTGCTAGCGTATGCCTGTCCAACTGACATTTGCTACGCTGTTTGGGCGATAGCTAAAAAATTCGTTGAGTGCATATAACTTAGATTCTCTACGTCTCACTCGAGCATTTTCTCGTCAGTCTTGTTGATATCAGCGGCATCAGGGTGTGCAATAACTTGAACCTAGGCGCACCTCTCACTCCAGTGACATGGAATGATTCATGAAGACTGATCGTGCCGAAAATGGGTTTCAGTTGTCTAGTTCAATGACTTCTTCTGTAAAATATATCGGTAAGACCTGGCTCTCTCATCTCAAATGTATACTTTGCGTATGAAGAGTTATTGATTTTCCCCGAACACCACTTTAATTTGTGAGACCTTTGTCCAAGGCTCGTTTGAACTTTTTCTTCTTCTTTACCGCTAATTTGCACCGCAACTAGCGCTTGTTTTTTAAATTTATATGCCATCTTGAGTTCTGAAGCTGCGATATTAAGAGAGATAATTTTCCATGTAATTTGTAACGCATCGTTCATTTTGCTTCCGAGCACCGCTAATTTCATCTTATTACTTCAGTTTCTGCAGCTACACAAACATCTTAATCCTTTTTTCCAATAATTTTAACGTCTCAAAATAACTTTTCTTGAGCCCAGCTAAAGAAGTAGGCTGCCCTACGGTAGCAATAACAAATTTCCAAATCTCAAGTTGCTCCTTATATGGGGTGTTAATATGAGGTTTTATAGTCATTTTTTGTGTACGAAATAAGTTTAAAGACGTCCTTGCAAGTACTATTACTGAACTACCAACGAATTGTGCCAACATTGTTGACAACATACAAATGATGAAGTATAGCAAAGTATATATCTGAAAACAACACTCCTAGACTCCGCTTTCTTACCGTGCTCGGTTTTTTGCATCATATTTTATTGTGTACTCGTGTGGCACATTTGAGAGAGTGGTTGTAAAGCGCGCGCCTGTCCTCTGGAAACCGGTGCTCCAGGAAACGGTCTCCCTGAGGCTCGTCTCTCCAGCGTGGCTGAGTGCCTCCGTCCGCATGAGAGGTGTCTTATCAGCCTTGTTATCTCCTCGCATTCGAGCATTTGGCACAACGCTCGTCTTCAAAGGTCGATGTTCGTGGACTTCATTGAAGTTTTCATGTGCTTGCCTCCATCTCCGTCAAATTAATAAATGTTAAGGGGTGAAAGACATTGAACTTGCGAGAATTACAAGCGACTTCATCCTCAAACCCGGAGGAAATAGCTGCTTTCATTTTTTAATTTACTGATTGAAATGTGTTTTATTTTCGTATTTGGTTACAGATTCTTGCACGCCGTCGTTGACGTTTATTATAACATAATTATTAGGGTTGTCAGTGCATGTGATGTCAGGCTTACGATAGCAAACTGGACATTTACGAGTATGTACTGCGGGAGTAAAAAGTATAAAAGTAGCATGTACATAATTTAAAACGTAGGTATGGAAAATGGTGGTTCTTTTCCACATATGACCGCGTAAAATATGAATTGGGTTAACTTCACGACTCATTTTACTGCATTGTTTCAAAGTTTCTAACACTCATGGTGTCAAACCTAGGCTATTAAGACGTTGTTTGTGCTCTAAAAAAATGCCCAATAAGCACTATGAAATAAAGTAATTTAAAAAATAGGCACCTGAAGAAGTTAAGGCCAAATGTAGGACCTAAAGCGTTAAGTTGTCCTCTTGGATCTTTTTTGATCCCCTGCGGATTTTGTTCGTCCTTCCTGGAACTGAAAATTCGTGTGTCTCGTTTTCCGCTCTGGCGTTTACTGCTCACGCGAGGTTACGAGGATAACGCCGGCTTCTGACGTACTAGTTTTCACCTTATGGTTAAGACTGTACTTGAGATTAAGACTACACGTAAGATTAAGACTGTACTTAAGATTAAGACTACACGTAAGATTAAGACTGGACTTATCATTAAGACTGTGACTGAGATTAAAACTGTGTCAAAAATTGAGACTATACTTATGATTAAAACTGTACTCAAGGTTAAGACTGTACCTAAGATTAAGATTTTGCCTAAGATTAGGACTGTGCATAGTTAGAAAATGTCTAAATATAGAACTGGAAGTTAATCTACATTTTGTTCAATAATTTGATGAAATATTACCTCCTCTGAAATTCTCCCACGTTCATTGTTGGGAATTAGGAAACATTTTTTCAGCTTGAAGATTGTCCTTAAGATGCAGATTTCGTGTACTGTCTGGTGAGTCGTAAAACAGTTTATTCTACATGAACATTGGAAGATACTAAAAGTATGGAATTTTTCAGTACCTCCAAACTCTTAAAAGGTATATACTAAACATTTAATTTCTCCTGAGCTTAGACTTCACCTCTCACTCGTACCCTACATGCCCTACTTGTGTTAGTTGCTTTGGTCACATTAATATTCTGTAGATAAATTTAGGATGCTGGTCCTTACCCTCAGGAAAGTACACTGAAGCAGAATAGCGTTCAGTGTTCCTTGTGTGTAGGCTGTATTTCAACGTGCTTTTTATGAGGGTTATGCTAATACAGCCTGCCCTAGTTAGGGGACTTATTCTCGTAGCGTTTCTGAGCTTATGCTGGAGCTCTGGTTGTGCATCGCATTGTGCGTCTGGGTATTGTAAGTTTAATATTTTGAACTTTGTTGGTCTTTTTATCTTTTCGTTCTCAAAATTTGTGTTCACGGTGGCTAACTTGTAATTTCTGTACATTCCTGCAGGACAGAAAGCTCTTTTTTCCATGATTTTTTAAAATTATTTTTGGTACGATCTGAGTACTTTCAGCCGATCTCTTCTCGGCCCCTCAGTTTAGTGATGAACTTGCAGTGGATGTTTCTCTCTATATACGAGAGACATGCTCAAAACGGGTTTCCTTATTTTTTGAGGCTTCAACATACTTCTAGGTATGAAAATCACAAAAATAAACCGCGATGAACATATACATTGACTTTACAGCTTCACAAAGACGTCCTACAGTGTTCAAGGAATTCCTACAGCGCCAGCCGGCACAGTGGCCTCAATTTTTGTGTTGATCAGAGCCCGGTGCAGCGAGTCCTGGACTCCTGACCAGCCTTGTTTTTGCTTCTCTGTTACCTGGCTTACCTGGCACTCGTCTGCGAGGGCGTAGGCGACGCTCTTCCATTCTTCTCCCGTCGCAAGGACGACCGCTTAACCCATTGGTGCCCATCATACTGTTTATGGTTTGTTTTTTAAAGTAAATGTGACTTATGTATACTATATTCAACAAATTTCGTTCAATTATTCTCAGACATGGTTTGATGTCCTGTACATGGGTTGTTATTTTTCTTGCCATCTCTGACTTAGAGTTGATAGTTTGGCTCAAAATTCATTTATAGTGAATTAAACAATACATATACACAAGAATATATAAATGGAGAACATTGTGTCGTGTGACTGTTATTGCGATCTGTGCGTGAAAAGTTTTCTGCTTTGGATGACATGTTGTGTGTCGACGCAGGCTTTACAGATTACCTAATTTCTAACCTACTTTATGGTTTTGTGATCCTCTTTTGTCATCACGTTTTTTATTTTGAAATGTATTTATCATTAATTTTTCTACTTTACGTTGTTTAGTGCGAATACCTGATTATTGTATAATTCTCATTTTTCCCTCTGTGGCAACTGTTTTATCATCGATGTATTTGATGAAATTTCTTTATTTTAGAATTTAATGTCTTTGAACTCCACACAGGCTTCTGTGTCATGTGTTACTGGTGTTTCTCAACCAAGTTGTTCAGCTTGAGGCAGTTTATTAACATGTATGACCTCATTTCCATCATTTATGATCCTACTCACATCATCTTTGATCTTTTTTCTATCACATATGAGCCTACTTTACGATGTCATTCCCTTGTAAATGATGATTTATTGAGCCATAAATATTTGCCTTTGCAGTTATTTGTCATGCTCAATCATGGCTAATATCGAAATCAACGATGCACAATCTCTGATATCGAGTAATCGTGCTCTAGAACTTACTTCTGCATTGATAAGATTGATACTAGTGTTTGTCGTTGTGGCTTCTTCTATGATCACGCTCAAAGAACTTCAAGGTTCATAAAGTGCTATTCAGTCGTTTTTGCTTTTTATTGAAGGTATCAATACCGCCTTTTCTTGAGTTTTATGAAAGTTATACGTAATGGAAGCGATGCCGTTATTCTTGGCAGAGTGTTATATTCCACCGCATGGAGGGAGGTATTTGTGACAAAGTTACACTATACGGAAAGGAACATTTGTAATCAACCATGTTTACGGATAGCGCTTTGAATCAACTGAGAAGCGTTTTCGAAGGTGTGGATTCCGAGTGGTCGGTGTGTTATAATTTATTACTGACGCCCGTTCAGAGAACGTTTTCGGTTTCTTCTACGTCTACTACCTGCAAGGTCTCATCTTTCAGCACCACATTCCACGTTTGCAGATTAGTGGCGCCCAGCTCACCGCGGAGGCCAAATTCAAACTCGAGAACATACGGGACAAAAACGTTGCTCTGCCGATGATTGTTCTTTCTGAACAGAGAAAAAAGCCTCTGTCCATAGTTTTTAGTAATATATCACTGTAGGCATGAAATTAGAACCATCGTTTTGTTTTTTCAAGGAACGTAAAACCCGACAAGAAAAGGTCCAGTTTATGCACAGATGTTATGAAGCATGCAATGCTGCAGTGCAGCTTCGACAACACGCAAGGTGCGTGCGTGCTAGCCCCTGGAAACGTAATTTTGAGCCACATTTGTTAGACAGTAAAGAACGGCATGCTGTGCGGCCATTTGTTTGGTTTTTGAAGTCGTGAGGAGACCGTGCCTGAGGCTTAAAAGTCCTTGCGATTTAAAAACACGCTTTTAGAAACTAAGAACGGCCTTTTTTCTAGTACTATGCATTCTTACATATTAAGAAAACCACACGACACTCACCGTGCAATTTGCTTTGTACATACGAATTTAACTTGTACCTATTTTCTCTCTCCTTACCACTCAATTTATAGACTTTTCCTGCCTACTTCGTTATATTTTTGTTGCATGGTGTCACTGTCACTATTGAAACATTCTTTACATTGTACGGTAGTGAAACTGTGTATTTTAAATCAATGCACTGACTGACAGTTCTTATCTCCAATAGCTGTCGTTAGTTTTTATGGTATGCTACTATATATAGTTTCGCAGTACACCACGCAACGTTGCTGAACGCTCGAATTTTTCTTAGAAATATTATTGACTGACAATACGGGTAAAAGTTTGTGACTTACAATCCGAATTGCATTTGTGGATGAGAACTAGCTAAAGAATCGGGCCTTGCTCTCTTGCAGGCTGAGGTGGTGGCGTGCTCTCATTGCTGACCTTTCTTTGTGAGAGGACTCCTTCGTGCTGGACTGACCCACGAGACTGAATCGCTCTTTGCTATAATCGATTATTCTCTTCCACTTCAGCATTCTGGCCATTTGTGATAACTCAGACGCTTGCTTTTTTTACCTGTGAGGCCCTGAATGTATTTTGTTAATACACACCTTATTTATTTTGTAAATAATTAGGCGTATATTAACAAAATACATTTATTAGTTAAATATTTATTTGTATACTAAATAACTGCTATGTCTTGTAGGTATTTAGTAATCAAATTAACTTGTGTCAGTTAAAATCAGTCACGTTGTAAGCTTTACCAAAATTTCTCAAATTTCTAAAGTTCTGCATTCTATTTTGTTCCTGTTTTGCTCCGGGTTACGTTGTACATTTGCATGTGAGTTACAGGGCCCTTAGAAATCCTTTTGTTGTCGCGATGTCTTTCTGCATCCAAGATGTGGGTCGAGATCGGCTTCAATGAGCTCACCAGTGATGCTGCAGAAACGAATGCCATTCTTCAGAGAAAGTCTGCATGTTTACGTCGTCCAGGGAATTGTTAACTTTTGTCATAGAGAGTAGGGAGATTGACTGGCTCAATATACGTATCTGGGTAACTTTATTGGAGGCAGCTTTACCCCTTCAAAGACTGAAGTTTAACCATCAATCGGGAGGACTTTGAAGAGCTCATAGTGCCCTCCTGTTTTTTTTGTGGATAAACTTTTTTTGGTATTCTGTTTTCGTCATGGAGTTTCCGTCTCGGTTTCTCTCTCAACTCTTTGCTATTGTCCGCGTGTGCTGTAAATATGTCTAGTTTTGGCTATTAAATGCTAATTTCATGTTACTCACGAATAAAAATTTCAAGTGTGAGAAAATAGAAGTCGAACGCAAAACTATTTCTTGTTGGTACCAACGCTTTTTTCCACAGTTTTTTGCCGAACAAATTTGAAAACAATTTCGCGAACGCTCATTTTTTCCCTCAAGGGCCGCAGCTGCGACTAATTTTCTGCTGTCTCCTAGAATTTAGCAAGCTTCTACTTCTGCAAAAAGCCCGTGTTTTTAAAAAAATCTCTGTGTGTAGAATTACTTGAAAGAATAAAGGTTATTAACTAGAGGTTTTGTCCAAGGAATTGTTTGCCTTAATGAAAAAGAAAATACGTATCGTATTTCATGAATCCAGAATTTTGCATGGTTTGAATGAATCGCGCATTTTTTGTCAGATTTGTAACGTACCTGTATCAGCTTCTACTCTAAGAAAGAAATAATTACACATAATGTTTGCGCATTAACGTCTTATGTGCGACGCGATGGTATTTACATAATATTGTAATGATCTTTAGCTATCTTGCTACGTACGAAACTTCGAGGAACTTTCGTAATTAAAGAATGCTGGTACAGGCATCTCTGCTTGGCGTACTTTTTGATCGGAATGTTACACTCCCTACGGGTATTTTCGGGCACCTTTTCGTTCACTCGAGACAGGTTTCGGCTCCCGACAGTCGGCTGCTGTTCTAAGTCTATTATTAACTTTGATTAGCTATGGGCTGCTTGTGCATCGTAAAACTTTCCGATTACCGTCGCGCTTGATGAGTGTATTGGCTCGGTGCTCCACTCTTTGGTAGTCTCGGCCCCCGTCATGCTGTATGTGTAGGTGCAAGAATTTATGTTCGATTTTATTTACTGTAGTGTATAAAAATCATGAAATTCGATTTCTCTGCTTCTTAAAAAGTCTTGGCTTACTTTATTTCTATGTACTAAAATAGTTTTCGTCACTGATTTTCAGTTTGTGTGAGAATATTTTACATATGCAGTGATGTATTATTCGCTATTTATATAAAAAATTTGGTTATCTATGCAGAAACATTCATTTTCCAGTTAAAAAACTTCTATGAATAATTCTCACATACATCACTTGTTAATATTCATTTCGTACAACACCTACCGAAGGCACCTTAAAAAGCGGCCGTTCAGCATTCCAAGAGATCATAATTTTACTTGAAATTTTACTCGTTCGAAACACGGTATGTAATCTAAATGATGACTGATTGTGTGCCTGGCATCTCCATAACGTGAGCAATGCAAGACCCTGCACAGAGCAGCATTAATTTATCCCACAAGGTTGAACTCCTAACATGGGTGAGCCCTTAATTTAGTGGTCTTTGCTGGTAGTCTTGACGGGTGTGCGCAGTCGTAAGTTGCTGGTAGTCTTGACGGGTGTGCGCAGTCGTAAGTTACTGGTAGTCTTGACGGGTGTGCGCAGTCGTAAGTTGCTAGTCTTGGTGGGTGTTGCTTGACGGGTGTGGTTGGGGTGGTCATGGGTACTCAACCGAATTAGGATGAGCATGAAACTGTTTGTTTTGATTTAGTTTTCAATAAAAGGAATGTTATCCAATTTTTTTTATCGAAATGTCGAACAAGATTCGATATAATCATGTATCGAAAATCGACGATTGTGTTTATTTCTTCCTAATCATAATTTTTTAAATTTTTTAATGAATCTAAGACATTTTACCGGTTTTTTTATTTTAGTTATCAGTTCAGCTCAAGTTTTTGGCAATTTTCAGTCAGTTTGAAGGATTAACTTGGGTAGTAGACTTCTTCCTTGTCTAGCGTCTCGTCATAACGATTTCTTCCTCGTGTTCTAACTTGCGGTGTGTGTAGTGTTCTTTTCCGGATATTACGTTCGTTTTATCCGTATCACACTTGGACTGATCTTATTTCTCTGTTTCATAATCTCGTACTACCGGCGTTAATGTTATTGTTGTCTTCTGATCAGTCTTAATGGGCACTCGTCCTTCACAAACAACCGGTCGGTAGGTGTGACCAAGTAGAGGCGCGTTGTCGAGCAGCGCGCATGTATGTATGCGACATCACGTGCTGCTTCTTATGACCGGCACTCCGCTTCACATGACATGCTTACAAAGGTATGGTGATCAGTCACGTACGGCGGGGAATGAGCTCAAACAGGGATGATGTAAGCTTTCCTATTCAAAAGTACCCCAATGAACACATAGAATATATGTGTTCATTCGAGTAAAATCGATGATATTTTTCAAATTATCCAATACTTACTGCTTCTTTAAATGATTTTCTAAAATGCACCCAATTATAATTATTTGTCACTGTTGTCTTCTGTCCGTCATCAAACGATGGCCGATGTCAACTCATGCCTAGCGATTTGTATGGACAGTTTCGAAATTTTGATTGCTCATGGAAACCGACACAAATTTTTAGCTGCCACTTCTGCTTCTTGCTATAAATAGTTATGACATACTGAAAATGTGTTCAATTTTGTGCCATGTTGGCCTATTATCTTCTGTTTATTTGCCTCTGAAATACGTAGAGGGAATCGTCTCTATATCTAGATTTGTTGAAAGCATCGCTATTTCGTAATTCTTTTAGATATTACCATCTCGTTATTCACTGGGATTATACGGGATTTAATACCAATGTGTAGAGTGATTTCATGAAGATGTTCTTTGTTTTTATTTACGCTGAGTCGCTAACACACTTGGAAAGCGAGACTCTATTCTCAATTACATCGAGTCGTGCCCTTAATAATGCCATGAAGATGTAGAATGACAAACATGTTGCTCTTGGGATCTATCTCTGAATCTTTGTATAAAACCATTGTACTAAATTTACTACGGCAACAATTAATTGATACTTAAATCTGAAAATAAGGTATTGTAACTTTATCTAGAAATTATGAAGGACTTAGGTGTTCCATTCCTAGGGATTCAGATTTTTGATTTTTTGGCTTCCTTTAAATAATTTTCGATTGCGAGAAATTATTACTCAGACTTATTGTTTTGCATTCTGTTCGTATTTCAGCATTCTATTAGGTGTTTCGGTTAATAATATCGGTAATATTCCTATCATATTTGTATACAGTATAGATATTTCGTATATTTGCATACACATAAGCAAAGCTGGGTTGTTGGGACTCAAGATTGGCTGAAGAATAGCGTAGGTAGCGCGTAAAACTTCATGCTAACCTAACGTTGACATTACTTCATAAATTTGCCGGTGAGTTTCTATCATATCTTCTGTTTTAAGTAACAGATTATTACATGCGTCTACGTGGTTATGTGTAGCAACTTCACAACAAATTGTCTCTAAACTCTACATTCTACTTATGAGAAACAACCCTCGTTTATTAAAAATTTAATGACAAAAATGCTTACACCATTTGTGAACATTTGTAGCGTTCACATTAAACTCGTTAAATTATTTTGCTGCTAAGGTAACATGATACCATCGCTAAAATGTGTTTTTGATGTGCTAAAAAACTCTAACTACTCATATAAATATTTGATTTGTTTTTTCGTGGTCATGGAAATTTATCCACTTAATCATTGCAATGAAACTCTTTTTTATTGCTTACGCCTCATTTTTCTAGTTAGCCGAGCCTATTTTAGCTCATGACAATGAGTGTCAGTTCGCTAATACGTCGAGCCACGGACTAGACTAATGGTGTTGAAAGCCCCATTAGTAGCACATTCATGGAGCCATGGGTGGCAAACGAGCTTCGGCTTGCAAGCATCAGCTGACGCCCAGTTTCTCCTATACCTCCGTACCTGCTGCTTGAGCTGCACTTAGTGTTTGGGAGCCAAGACTAGGGACGGATAGATGAACTGATTAATATTGAGTCCCTAGAAGCCGTGGTCGGTGTTCGCCACACCATGGAATAACGATGTTGATGTTGAGACGATTTCCTATATTTATGCATTGGAATACCCGTAATGTCTCTAGTGTGCTTAATTTTATGTGAGAATTGAAATCAGAATTTTATACATTTCATGTGGATGAGTTTATAGAAGCTGTCACATGAAGTTTCATTGCTCATATTACGACCTTTACAGCCAGAGTCTGCGTTGTTCAAGGAATAATCCTGAGCTTGCATCTAAAAAGGCTATCCTTGCATGATTGCCGATGAGAGCAAATTCGTCATAAAAGTTAGAGCCGCTTTGTGATGATAGAAGTGAAATAAATTTACGTCCCGGAATGTAGCATTGTGGAATAGTCCAATTTCTGTTCTGTAACCGCATCAGAAGATAAATATTTATTATTTTAACATATGCTTGACGAATTTTTCCATTTATGTTCGTTAAATAATATTGAACTGGTCGCACTTCAACTTCTTGAGAGATGTTAAAAATACTCTATTCCAAGCCAGTTTGTGTGAATTGAAATTCATTTACGAAGTCAGTTCTTATGGCGATACTGAGTCTCTGACTTGTAGCTTTTGTTCCCGAGAAAAATGAACTATACTCCTCTGAGGTTACATTCCAATGATGATTCAAGGCGATGAAACTTGATAGGTTTCGCTGCATTACTCATCGTATCACTTGCCAAAATTGTGAAGCTAACAAAACAAATGTTATCCTCGTAGGCCTATCTGAAGACGAACAAGGCTTTCTTTGAAGTCGACACTGGTGCTCGCTGGACAGCGTGGTCGTTCTAAGCGATGCAGATGGGCATGGGAGTTTCTAATTAGACACGCTTATCTGCCTACAGCCTGTGTCCATCACACGCATGCGTATTGATGGCCGTTCTATGTTCTTGTGATGGATTTTTCGCTCCTGGGGATAACTCTAATTACATGCCTTACGTACTGAAAGTTTTTTATAAAATTCCTTGTAGCTGCTTTACTCGTATGATGTATTACGTCTCCCTGAATTTGTATTTAGATTTTCACGCTTGGTACGCTCAATCTGATGTTCTTTAATGCTGATCTACAGGTGGTGGACAAAATAATGGAAACACCTAATATTTTACCATCATAATCTTAGAACATAATTTAAACAATCAAAACTTGGCATATGTTCCTATTTTCTTTATAATAATTTTGTTATTCGGTATATTGATGTAAAATGTATGTTATTTTTCTGTTTTCAGA
>VCRD01000141.1:361120-410244 GCA_006783055.1 Trinorchestia longiramus
AATTATACGCTTTGCTACTTGAGAAAAAACTCTTTTGATGAAGTGATTATGATATGCTGTAGGTGCGCCTTTACTTTGTTTATTCACCGTTGACATAGAGAGAATTGATAGATCTTTCGACTGCATATTTTTTTTTACAGAATATCTAGTTTCCATGTGAGGGAGTAAAAGATGGCTCACGCTTGTTCGTCTACATTATTTTCTTGTTAAACAATTTGTGCAAGGGGAGTATTATGGTTGAATTACACAATTATTTGCTGTACAAACTCCGTTTCGTACTTCATCGTCCAATTAGTGCAAACTACAATGTATATCCGACTACTTCTACAACATGAAAATCATGTTATAGGAAACATGATTTTCCTATAACATGAAAATTATAGTTAATATAAGAAATGCAAAAACAAATAAGATGCTATAGTTAATGTCTTGAGTTGAAGATTATGATTGAGATTGTAATTACTCAGAGCAAACGCTTATGTTTCATCGATATCTCGCACCGTTCCCCTTACTTGTTCCTTTTCTTCCTTTTCCTGCTGCGACGCTGTTATTACTAGCCAATTTGTAGTCTTTTGACGTGCTTGTTAAGCCTGATCTACAAATCCACGACTCGATGCATCTGTTCACTTGTCTGTATGACTAATAATAGCTTCCTTGCTTACGCTAACCTTGTGTTTATCAGGAACCATTGCCAATTTTCTCATCATTGGGGTCAAACGTTCAATGCGATCTCGTAAATGATGATTATTCTCTTTACTGTAGCAATTTACATTGATTTTTTTGTAGGTACTTATCTGAGTCGCCTCGTAAGCTTCCTGTTAGGTTACTGTTCAAGTACGCAACACTTTTTTACCACCCTGTCCCCAAGTTTTGTAACGGAGTATTGTTATAACATAAAATGTTCCCAAATTTTAAGATTACTCAAGTTCACACAATTATCGAACAATTCTGTGATTTCATTAAAACTTAACTTTATAAAAAACCCTGTTTATTTTAGTCGTGAATACGTAAATAAGATGTTTCTGAACTATCACTTATGTTAAGTCATAGATTTACCTAGTGAACGGTTGTCTTCGGACGAACCGCTAGGTCAAAAATCTTGAATTCAGTTATGTGTTGACTGAAAGCAGCGCGCGGTGACTGGGTAGCGCCATGTGGTCTCTTCAAATCTGGGTCGGACATCTCGTGTCTCGTCCGTGACTTGCGTTTGCTTTGCATGAGGGATAAATAGTTTCTCGGGAGATTGTTTGTTTACGTTTCACGGAATCCACTACTTGCGGGAAGTATAAATTTGTAGACTAATGTAGCTGTTGAGCAAACAGTTTCGCGATGCAGTGGGGGAATACTTGAGATGTTTATGAGAGCTGGTTCTAAATGCTCTTCTATGTACATGATCAGTAATTTAGATGAAGATTTTTAGTAAATTCTGTTTGTATGAAGTGTGCTTTTTTATAAATATCGCAATCCTGTGTTTTTCTGATTCTTATCAGTTGTATATTTAACATTACTTGGTAAAAATTGCAAACTGTCTTTTAGTGTTGAAATGTTATTCACTTCAAGAACTGAATACTTACACGCATTTATAAATGTAAATTCGTTCGTTTTGATTGTTTCCACATGACCGGTATTTATATGCCGTCGGGCTTTACCTTCATCTATCATTCCAAGAGTTTTAAAAGACACGAACATGGTTGCACTTAGCTTTTATACCATGACGACCTGCTCCAGAATTCCTCGTAGCCCATAAATTATGATTACTTCACTGCAGTCATGGGTCGTAAATAGAATATAGAATACATATGCCGGCCCTACCTTGTTGCTGCCGGGGCCAACGAACGCGGCATCCAAGAAGTCGCTTCCCTGAGAGACGCTGTTGCGCTTCGCTGAACTCGACTGCAGCAAGCCTAGTTTAGTGCAGCAAACCTGGTTTATGTAGTGCAGCAAACCTGGTTTATGTAGTGCAGCAAACCTGGTTTATGTAGTACAGCAAACCTGGTTTATGTAGTGCAGCAAACCTGGTTTATGTAGTGCAGCAAACCTGGTTTATGTAGTGCAGCAAACCTGGTTTATGTAGTGCAGCAAACCTGGTTTATGTAGTGCAGCAAACCTGGTTTATGTAGTGCAGCAAGCCTGGTTTATGTAGTGCAGCAAGCCTGGTTTAATGCACTACGATAGCCATGTTCTGCGTCCCTACATGCATGTGTGCTGGACTGGGTTTGTTGTTCATTTCACTGATGCTGTAATGCAATGTAACTTGAAATAGTGGCTTCTCAGGACGTGCTAGCGGAGTGGTGTTGGATGGAACACAGGTTTAGACAAATTACAAGTGGTTATGGCTACTCAGCTCATTCTGGGTTGCAGACTTTAGTTCAATCAAGATTCATTGCCATTGTCTCTAGAGAGGCAAACTGTGGTTGATCGGCTTGCCTGAAGCATCCTATAGTGACACATACTGACGTGTCTTGATTTTCGTATACGAGTACGTGATCCGAATTTAGCTATCTATACTGCTTTTTTTAAAAAGTATTTTAATATTGGTAGAGTGATCCAAGCGATATTATTAAAATGTTATCCATAATTTACTGCTACTCATTTTTGTCCGTCATGAAGTCAGAGTCAATGACTAAAATACGTCCTACTTATTCTGTCCTCTTACTGAAGACGTGTTGTTCTCGCAAATTTAAGTGTCATCTTATTTGTGTGATATTATTGGGGAAATAGTACTATGATGTGTAGGCTATCTGATGAACAATTTTTGCAGTATTAAAACGTCCAGTAAGATAACTTTAGCATTCATTAACTTTTATTAGCTTCATTCATACACTAATATTCATCATATACTAATTTCTCATCAGATACCGTCATCATTAAGCAAGCCTCTTGTGTACACAGACCAACGCTTTCAACTGATTAATATGCGTTTGTTCTGTGAATCGCTTTGTTTGACTCGTGATTTATGCAGCGTGGATGGCATATGATGTATTGTAACATTGTATGGAGGAGAGCAGTCACGAACCATGAACGCGCATGGAAATAGTTTGTGCTGGTAATTAAGATACACAGTGCAACGTCAAGATTAATTTATGCGTGCTCTCAGTGTGTTAGCACAACGCGGTAGCAATATCATTAGAGTTAAAAACACGGGAAAAACGACTTCTTATCTATCAACCCTATATAATAAAAGCCGTTGTGTATTTATGCGCGTGTTTGGTGTCACGCGCTGTAGAAAAGACAGAAAATTTGCCTTGAGGAAATTTAGGATCCCTAAAATTTAATTATATTGCAGATGTTTGCTTATCAAAAATGCATTTTTTTACATATTATATTTCTATTTTCAATACATGAGTTTAAAGCGTTGTGTTGTGGATTGCAAAGGCGTCGAATTGTTATAAAACATGTAATTTTTTTGTTTTTACTTTTTTCTCCTTCAAAATGGAAACTCTTTTGAAAAAGCGGCGTTAAATGGCAAATGAAAGTAATTAATTAGAAAGCATGTGAATTATTTCAATTGAGGGTTTACAGGTGTATGAAGACTTTTTATCCGCTTTGAATAGACGCATTGGTTATCATCAACGGTTCCAGTTGATTATTTTGTGTGAGTGAACTTGGTAGAATTTATTGAAAATAATTGCAAGTCTTTTACATTTTTATCTTTGGTCGACTTGAATTCTACGGTGAAGCCAGTGTTGTATCGTATGAATTAATACCATGAGGTTTGGCTTTTAGTGCGTTGCTATTTTAAAAAGTTTCGTATGAGTTTTAATCTACTACTAGTATCATATTATTCGAATAAATGATTCGATGAGCTTGGTGATGTATATTATACTACTACTAATAATAATAGTAATAATAATAATAATAAAACCATGATAAGAATAATGATACTGTTAGAGTGACTGCCTATTTGATTGAAAATTACTCATAAAATGCGAATACGTCTAAGTGTATGAGACGAGTACTCTTCTCTCGATGATGTGATAGTGTCTTGCTTGTAGGACTTGAGGACTAGTTTAGGACAACCTATGTCTCAACTTTACTTAAGTTATCAAAAAAAAGAACATTCGCAATTGAGGTTGAATGTTTATTGGTCCAAGCAGTAATTTAGAAGTACGGAAAGAATGTGTCTGGAGGGACTGTACATCTGTGTCTTACTTAAAATGAACTCACCGTACTTTATTTACATTTAAATAGTTTATATTTAGATCATAAACTTCTTGTACGACTAAGAATGCTTAATATGAGCTAAACATTAATTAGGTCATTGTGCAATTTAATAAAGAACTTTGCTATATCGCCGTAGTTTGTTCACACAATTGCATTAGTTTCGTTACGAGCTTTGTGTCTGAACTCGTTAGCTCTTGCCTGATGTGTTCGTAGGCCAAAGCTTTATAACGAGACATTGTGTACTCTCACAGCATCGTTGCGTGACACAAGTGTCCTGTTTAGAGCCTAAGTTCTGTTCATGGTTTTGCAGCCGTCACCCTGGAATTAGTTTAGTTAGAGCTGTATAACCAAGCTCCGCTAAAGCTGATTGTAGCTTTGCTGTGACTTTGATATCCAGCGTACTGAACTTTTCAGCTTACGGATCAATGGCGGTGCCACAGCCATGCAACGATGTCTCAATAGTTTCATGCTGGGCATGTACCTTTAAAAATTTTGCGCTATTTAGACTCAAGGATCGTGTCATCGATCAAGAGCTGATGGTCTGATAACGCGGAAACCGCTACCGCTTAAAGTTAAAGCGTGTACGAAAACCGCACTCAAACCTAACAGCTTTTCATTCGAGCATCTTGTTCGTCACAGAAGTTCTGTCTTTCCTGTGCCTTGCGAAAGAAATCATTCGCTTACGGCCCAGTTATGATGCACATATAATCTTCATGTACAGTTCTCGAGATTCAGAGTCGAGGCTGTCTTGAGGTTCCTGAAGTGTGCGTTGTGTTCTAAAAATTTTCAACCAAAAATCCGTGAAATATTTTTACTCTAATGGAGATTGTTATTCATTAATGTGAATTAAGTTCAGATTCAAATGTAATTTTAACAGTTAATGAGCTTTCTTACGGTAATTTAAGGCTGAAAAGACGGTATTTAAAATCAAGAATCATTTAGAAAGTCGGAATTAGAAAGTTGGCCGACTCCTAAATTTTATTTGTTCGCTCACAAATATTATTACTTCACTCTGATGTGACCTCCATTGCTTGAAATTATTAGTTACTGAAAATAGTTTGGTATTTTTCAAATGTAAATACAGGGTGTCTCAAAAAAATGTACTCGCACTTTGAATGACGAGAAAACCTTTATATATGAACATAGAGTAAAATGGAACATCTTCGAATACAGAAGACAAATGTAATTGAAGAATCATGTTCGCAAATGCTCAAAACAAAAAAGGCCTGCAACACAAAAAATGCAGCATGTTAGTGACAGTTAAAGTGTGAGTACAGTTTTTTGAGACACCCTGTAGTTTAGAGCTCGAGGACCGAACACCTCCACTGTATAAAGCATCTTCTATCTCTCCTAAAATCTTGTTTTTGGATCGTATGTTTTCATGTGTTCTTGTCTTCCATTTATTTAGCTTACAGCTCGAATTCGATAAGCTTTTATCGAGTGCTTCTTTTTTGCACAACTCTCTTACTAAGATTTGAAGTTCTAAATGAACTTTATACATGAACTTTATACTGTATGAGCTCCCCGGCATGAGTCCTTAATTCTTTACAAACTTGTGCGTTAAATTCAGTGTTGTTGTTCAAAGTTGCACTCAACGTTTTTAAACTTCTGCAGTGTCTTGTTAACGTGTTAATATTAGATATTTATTGACGCAACGCATAGCTCAAGGAAAAAACTATCAGTATTTCTTGACCTTTTTTGTTCAAAAGAGATGTGCACTCAAGCGTGTATCTGTTGATTAAATAACAGAAACGAGATGTATAGAAAAATAATCAGATACGTTCCTCCATTGAATAGCAATCATCATTTATTATATTCGACGAATGAATGCATTTAATTTAAGAGAGAACAAAACGGCTCAGGTCTGAGTACGAGGTTAACTCTCCGTGTGGTGCAGCAGCCTCTGAGAGCCGGTGTCAGAACACAGGTTACTCTTGCGGCTTCCTTAACTGCATCCTGGTGGGCCTGCGTGTTCACAGAGACCTGAAACTCGTTAAACACTTTTGCTGCTACTAAACGGCCGACGTCGTGGCGTCTGCATTAACACAGGGCATGCTGGAGCACCTTTACTTCTACAGCACATGGTGTTGGGTGTGTCGGTGCACCTACAGTTGGTTCACAGCTTCTCGATCAACTGACTGGAGAGCCCCATTCGTTTTTATGCTGCATTGTTGATTACTGCATTGTTGATTAATAGACTCAGTGGATTCATGTAGGTTAATTTCAATGCTAAGTTTATTTTGTTAGCTTAACGAGCGTATCTCTGTTATATACACTAAATGCTAAGTTTATTTACGTTTGACGCTACTGTTTAATAAAAAATTTACGGAATACTTGAGGAATTCCACAATCCATACGTAAATTCATTTTAAAATTATCTAAATTGTACAACCCAAACTTTATAAGTGAATTATTATTTTTTTTGTGAAGCTCACAGTTGTTCAAACTATCCTATCGTTCTTTATTGAACTGGTCCTTTATTTTAATGAATATTTTAATTGCTACTCGGGGAAATTCGCATATGAATGCACGTACTGTATTCACGTATCAAACTATAGCGAGTTCCATAAAGAAACATGATCCTGTTAAATTTTGCAGGCTCAAATTTATTGAGTACACGTCGACTAGCCTTTGCAGTATTGTATTTTATTGCCCTCATTCATTCATATCATTCATTAAGTATATTTTCTGTTTTTGTGACAGAAATTGAAGATAAAAATTGAGAATGATAAACAATTGTTCAGTTCTTGTCTTGACTCTCCATGTTTCTAACTCTTTATGGATTCTTAACCCTGGCAATAAAAGTAAGTAGTCATCAAGAAGAGAATCTTTTTCGCAGGAGCAATTTTCAAAACTTTAAGTTCACATTGTCAGTGGTAAAAATTCGAAATGGCTAATTCGTTTAACGATTTTCATTTGCTTTTCAATGCAGTTTGAGGTCATTGGAAAGCGACAAAAATTTTGACAACGCTTTCAAATTCTTGCAATCGATTTACATTTGGTAAGTAATATTGTGTGATAAGACTCGTATTTCTGTGAAGAGTTTGTTACCTGTTAGACATTTGTTAAATTTCACCTATCAACCCACAATTGTCTGCCACGAGTTTCGAAATGCACTGAAGCGAGAATTATCGTACAAACCAAAATTAGAAACTGTCAACCCATCATTAGTTGCGACATGCTTTAAAGTATAATTGTATCTCATACCTCATCACTGCTGCTCGAGGTGTCACGGTACGCTTTTACAGCGGTTGTCTTCTCTGCTGCAGGCGCTTGCAAGTGCCGGGAAGTTGTCTGCTTCTGGCAGGAGAAACAAAGACCACTTGACGTATCGCTTCACCACCACCTCCTCCTCCTCCTTTTCCTCCTCCTCCTCCTCCTCCTCCTCCTCCTCCTTTTCCTCCATCTCCTCCACCTCCTCCTCCACCTCTTTACTTTGGTGAGGGAGGCTGGTGCTTTCTTCACTGGAGACCGCGCCTTACATATGCTTACTTTGTTTCGTCGAGATTTTTTGGCTCTCAAGAACTAAGAAGAGATCGTGACTTCCTCTTCTGATGTTCGAATAGATTCACTGCCCCTTTAGCCATTATTTCTTAGTAGTATGTACATTTTTAACCTGTTAAACGTTATTTACATCATATGATGTTTGTCCGAGTTGCATTCTAACGGCAACTTACACCATATGATGTAGATGCGCGACGGTACCACAGCGGCGTTAACATCATATGATGTTATAATGTTTGTTAGTTCAATTAGCTTTGTTACTCTCATATTACAATTGTAATATGACAATAGCCTTATTATTGTCGAGTGAGCGGTGACCGTTAACAGGTTAAGGAAGCTGGATAAATCCTTGCACTGACAGGTTTGCTAATTTCGATTACTTACAAAACATTCTATGCTCATGTTGATCGCGTCTTAGGTGAGTGCCTGTTTATGGATTTTATATTTCTTTCCATGTTTGATTAATTTTATGCCTTGATGTGAGTCGTCTTCACCATATCATTGAACACATGCACCTCGTCTCCTGGATTGACTCGCTCTTTTAGTGAAAGTGGAACAATTATGCTCAATCTTGAGCCCCCAATTTTTGGATTGCATTATAGGATTTGTTGCTAGATACGGATTTTTCATCAGATTCGTTTTAGATGGTCATGCTTTTTAGTTGTCAGTGGATTACCCGTCCCTAAAGTAATATCTAAGGATTTTTGTAAGTTTATTTTTTGTTTCAGCTCAATGATTTGAAGTCCAGATTAATTATTCGATGTGCGTAACGTAAGCGCTGGTATTGTAGAGTTAGTAACCCATCAGTTGTAGGTTTAGAGTCCCTTGTTTATACTGCCTTTGGGTGTGTTCTACTTACCTCACGTATGTCGTGTGTCGTTATTTTTCTAACTGTTGGTTTTGGTCACTTACACACTCACACTCACACATTGATGCAGACTTCAACGGTAACGTTAATTAAGACGCCTGTAATTGCACCTACACTCTTTGTAATTAAGCCTTGTTTCCTTCTCAAAGAAACTACTCCATGACTACTCCGATATTTATTTATGTCTTGTTTGAGTTCTCTTTCAGGTACCGGCATCTTTTTTATTTCGATCGCGTGTCTCAGAAATCATAGATTTTATGGATCATCATTCAATTCTAGATTTGTATGAGAGGATTTGTTAAACATGGGTATGACTTCAGAATATTCATACCAAACACCTACCCATCTTTCATTACCGCAAATTATAACATGAACAGGTCAATAGCGTAAAACCTGCCTCTTGGGATTATCGACGTGAAACATTTATCGTTCTAATCGTCACTCTGCTCCATGGCTTCGATGATCGTAGTTGCTGGGATTGTGATGGATCGTTGTACTGTTGACGCTCGTGTCGCCGCGATGCTTCTGCTGCATCAGCGCTGCTCAATTGGCTCGTGTTGTTCATGATGCGCTTTCTAAACTCCGACCTGCAGTACAAATTTCTCATTTTCCGCCATGAGTTACGCACTTGATTTCGAGTTTTATCAACAAAGTTTTTGGAATTCCATTCCATGATATAATCACTTGTTTGTGCTATATTTAAAAAAAAAAATGTGTACTTCTATCTCTATTTATTATTTTAGACATTTATTTATCTCAAAAATATTAACAACCCTTGATTTGTTTGAAATTTTTGTTGCAAGAATAGTTTGTAAATAATTTTCTATATGCGTAGAAGTATTCATTATTGGTGAAACAAAGATAAGAGAGTACGATGCAAATCATTTATTTTATGTGAACATTATTTGACTTGGTACTAAATTATGTCTTTCTGAATCCAGTTTAATTTTAGACAACTTTGCCTTTGGTGACTAGATCCCACAAGTCTAGATCCCAATGTGGTATTCAAAGCTTTTTATACTTCCTTAGAGCGACAAATTTTTTTCAATGTTTTTACTCATTTAGTTTAATCAGGTTACAAAAATGTAGCGTTTTTTCATCGTCAATAAGAATCGTTTTCTTAAAAGCATAAATTAATTTCAAAATTTTTATTACTTCATGATTCTTGGAGCTATTAATTTTCTCCATACCCGTCTAATATGATCACAGGCTTTGGTATTTATTTGTATCTGTACAGAGTGACGTCCGCAGAAACGTAACCGAAATATTAATATTGTGTATTGGTATCTAGAAAACCAATGTATATAGTAGATTTGTCTGTGATAAAATGTTTCATTCATGTGTGCAATAACAACCAGAACATCTATCTTACGCATGTAATTGCTATTTTAGATACCAATAAATAATTGTAAAATTTCGGTTCACTTTTTTTGGGGTCACCCTGTACATATAATGACTTCAGAGTTTCAAGCTTCAGAGCCAATGTGTTCGCACTTGACTGACGTTCTATCGCCAGTGGTACTTCGGCTTGTAATTTTTCAAGCAAATTTTCATAAAATTCCACGTTCCATGAAAGCGCATTTACGCAGGGGTAATAATTTCCATTTCACTATGCGGTATCATTCTCAAAACTTTCATAAAGAGGCACAGCACTTCACAGTAAGTTCATGTTTCTATCTTAATTACGTATAGATTTGTCTTCATTGCGATGTTGTTTTCACCACCGTTTAAAATAACAGTAGGTGTAAATTTAGGAATCACTGCAGTGATTCGCTCGGTTAGCACTGAAGACGTCTACTCCTTACTCGTAATAAATGTGTTTTTTCCGTATCCACTGAATAATTCCCTCTTTGTTTCAATGATGCTTTAACGAGGCTTCAAACGTGTTTAATTTTGCTTGAAGGTCTCTTTAAGTATCATCGAGATAGCGTTAAAAACGTGTGAAACAGTTAAAGAGATGTAAAAGCTGGTAGAAAATTTTTCAGTATGTTGTCTGAGCACGTGCTCGGAGATAGTTGTTCCAATCCTCCTCTATGATCATTTTCTCCTTACGTGTTCACTGAAGAAAAAGAAACTGGCTGGCAAATTTAACTCGACGGCGTTATCATCTAACCTTTGTGAGCTCACTGAAAAAAACGAAGGAGCAAACTTAATTCCTCTTTATGCCGGGAACATTTTTATTGTTTGCTCTTTGTAAGAAACGAGCGAGAAGTTCTGTCCAACATCATGATTATTTTGCCTGGTGAGCAGCGTGCAGAACGAAAAAACGAGATCCTGTTAAGTTTCACGAGTTGGTTGTCAACGAGAGAACCATTAAGAGTTGTACTCAACCATCTCTCCCTGACGTCAGGCGCTGCTGGTAGCTGTACAGATATTGGGTACATCCTTTGGTACCATATTTTCTGTACTGGTACTAAATTCAAGTAGTTCTTGTTTCCATTCTTTCTGTCGATAGTTTAGGATGACTGCCGAGTTTATGGCAATTCCTTGTATTGATTCGTAGCTCAAAATCAGGAACGAATATTAGTGGTCAAGTTTACAGCACATGACCTTGAATTAAAGTCTTATCCTTAACAATTAAAATTGTTTCTTACTAGGTTAGCTTAATAAGATGATCGATGAGTGTTAGTGATGAACAGATTGCATGGCTTCGCTTCCATCTGTTTACAGCGTCCAGCTGCTCAGAGCCTCAACAGTTTTACATGCTGTGGCGTAGTGTGTTTTGCTCCCCTGGTTGGGACACAAAACTCCATTGTCTTTAAATTCGGTAACTGAGTTGCAGTTGTCACAGCAAGTATAAATAAAGGGTTAGCGTCGTTACAGGACGTACAAAATGAACATGAACTTCTTTCTCAAAATGAAAATGAACTTCTGAACTGATTTCATTTCATTTTTTTTTGTTTATATCCATGCGATTATAAAAGTATGCATTTTTATCAGATAGATTTCTTATGTAATTCCGCTTTTGACTTCCTTATCAGTTATTTCCACCATAAAATTTCCCCGTTCATATAATTAAATAACGCCTGCTTTGTACTATTTAGTAACCATTGTTGTTTTGTGTCCATGTGAGGAGTATTTCTGATCAAGATTTTATCGTTCTTCTTTAATTAAACAAGTTCTGACTTCGCTAGTGCTAGTTTTGCTAGTACAACTGAACTCGTTGCAGTGGAAGTTATATTTATTGATGCTTCATGATTTGATTAGGGGTATCTGGAATACATAGATTGGCATGGGCAGAAATGATTGCCTTTATTGCTGACGATACCACAACAATGAGAAAGTAATCGATTTGATCAATATCTATACCAACTAAACCAATGTTCAAATTTTTGACCTTTGCTTCATACAGACATCATAAAAATACAGAAAATATTAACTGAAATTGAATTCAACCGATTCCTGGATGAGCTTCTACACTGCGTTGATTTCCTTATGGTTCAGGATGTGATTACTGAGTCATAGGTTGACATTTATGAAGCTGAATTTATGTCATTTCATTTGTTTGAATTGTCGTTTTCTGTCATTTGTAATATTGAGCGTTTTCCGGGGTCCGCTTACGACTTCCTAAACTGCTCGTGTGTTTCGTTTTGTCGCACTGAAGTGAGCACCGTGAGAACTGTCTGTCGCTCTAATTGCGCCACTTTTCCGTAGAATTGTGGGAAAACCCTAATTTGTTCCTTCATTAACAAGTATCAACGTCTTTCCGGCTTTGCTCCATATCTGCCAGTAAACGTAACGTTACGTGGGGAGAAGTACTGTTATTATTATGATAAGGTAATAGCTATGCGCTGGTACTTTTAGGTAACAAACCAAAAACTCATTTCTCTGAAAAGTAATTCTTCTACTTTCTTGTTGAAAGATTTGCTGCGAGGCCATTCTGACGTGTTCCTCGCACTCAGGGGATATGAATCCTAGTGGGTCTCATCTTCCATTTCACCTTGGGGGCTTTAGGCTACTATTCTTTTCACCTCAGGGCAATTGCCGGTCGTTCTAGCTAGCAGCTGTCCGTCTAACTTTTTCCTGACCAGAATTTAATGCCTCACCATAGCCTTTCAAGATGCGTTTCAAGAAGGGAACGTGTTTAGGTTTTGTACGAGTGACTTTTCTAAGAGACGCGCACAAAGAGCCTTTTATTGTTGGGATTGTGTTTAGTGTTTGGGCTCTTATTCTCACGGTCGTAAATCATGACTGGGCCCTTGAAGGACTCAAGTTCCTTGATTGTAAAAACTTTGTGTATTGAATTTGTATCAAGATTACAACTTTTGCTCGAATAGAATTGAGTACAGGACGATGTTGTTGATAGTGGAATATATTTTTATTCATTAATGCTGGAAATGTTAGTTTGCTTGGTCTTATACTGCACCATAGGATGCTTTTACGTATTAGACTTAGGTTTTAATAAACAAGTATCCTACTGAAATTTGACCAAGACTCGAAAATGTTTGATATTTAATAAAAACTTCTCTCTCTAACATTTATTTGAGGTTTAAATATGGTGAATTCAACGAAATGGCAGTGATCTGAAATTTTGTCTGTTGCAGTATTAATGGCATTCAACGTCGAGTTTTCAATACAAACAGAAATGATTTTAATTTAATATCTTAATTTTCGTGTTTGTAGATTAATCGATAGTTACAGTGCGACAATTCACCCATATTCGAAACAATTCTCAAGTTTTTGAGTGTATTGACCTACCTTTCGTGCAGAATGTGAGGTCATTCAGGCGATACCTCTTCGAACAATTTCAGAATTTATTTTGAATTGCATGACGAAACGTGTTAGTGAGAGAGCGGCTTATGTGGTAATGTGGGCATGATTTCACTGGTCATGATCCAGAGGAGAATCAACAGAACAATGGCAGCAGCAACCATTGTGTTAAGTAATTTCTTGCGTAAGTTTACCACTCCATCGTCAATAGTGTTTCTTTTATCTTATAGGCAGCCTTCCCTTCGTAGAGCTACAGCGTCCAACACCTGCCGCATTCTGGTGTTTACTTCCGCTACTGACGAGCAGCAGCTTCTGAATGGCGTGTACCTGCCTTCTTTTTTTCAACCAGTGTATCACATTAGATTTTATAGTCTTTTCTCTTGTTTTGCTTTGTTATCTAGCACGTTAGTATATTCAAGATCATCAATCGAAGTTCGTTTTGCTTTAAACTGCTTTTACGTAGTGGCACTATTTTACTCCATACCATTATTTCCTTAACACTTTTGCACAATTTTCTCTTTCATTGACGTATTTTTTACAATTGTGAACATTACATATTTTCTATTACTCTCTGTTAGTTTTACATTTCCATAAACAATCTGAAAAAATAGCCTTGCATAGATTCTCTGATGATCTTCTTTTAAGCTTTGTCACAATGATGAATTACACATTAATTTCATACTTACGCGTTTAATGAACCACTTCGTTTTATGTGCTCTTGATTAATGGGCTTCGTATTTTCATGGCACGAATTAGGAGCTATTGATCTGATTTTTGGTGTTCTAATGTAAACCTGTGAGAAATAGTATGTATTGATTTCATGACGGGTTTGATAGACTTTTCGACTTTATGTTGTTTCGATCTTTCCTGCAAGCAAATGTTTGTGCTGAAATCGCCTCAGTCATTCATTTTACGCTGCATCTTGTGCACTTTTTAGAAATAGAGGCTGTGTCCTAACTGTAGTAAGTTCTTTCGCTGTAGAAACGTTCATATTTACCTATACTTGCCAAATGAAATTTATTCAGTTATCATAGAAGAACAACTGACATAACAAAAAGCCATCATTGCATTAGAATATTCGAAAGAACTCAAGTTGTATGCATTGTACGCACACCTTAATAATGGCTGAATGACATCTTGCAAATTTAAGGTAAAGGTTTTCTTGTTTTGCATTGTTTTGGAATTATTGGAAAAAGAGTAAAAAAACACTCGCTGGTGTGACTTCCACCAGAAATATGTAACATTTAAAGGCACATTTTTTATCTCTATTATATTATCAATAAATTTTTCTTTGAAATAGTTTAAGCTAAAATATTTTCATTCGTTTCTGAGCTAACATATTTAATCGTTTAAGGTAAAATATTTCCAGTCGGTTCTGAGCTAACATATTTAGTCGTTTAAGCTAAAATATTTTCATTCGTTTCTGAGCTAACATATTTAATTGTTTAAGGTAAAATATTTCCAGTCGGTTCTGAGCTAACGTTTAATCGTTTAAGGTAAAATATTTTCAGTCGGTTCTGAGCTAACATATTTAGTCGTTTGAGCTAAAATATTTTGAGGATTCCCACTAGAGAACTACAGCGGAGCGTTGACCGCCAGGTCAGAATGTTTGCAGACCGGAAACGCCGGCGACCGCCATCATGGCTCCCCTCCCCTTCCGGACAGTCCCCAGCCTCCGTGGCTGCTCACGTCCAACCTACTCGAGCCCTCCACCCTCTTCTTTGGGGGCTGCGTGGTGCCACTTGTAGGGGACGGTGCCGTTTTTTGACCTAAGATGTACCTGTGAAGTCGCCAAACTCTTGCCCGTGCTTTCGGTTATCAGTATACTGGCCTCCTCCATTGTAGATGTCGCTGCTGGTTCCAGTGGTGTCGCTTTAGATGCTCACTCCTAAGCGTCGGAGCTTCTGGAAAGCTTCTCACGTGTAGAGGTTCTTCAATATTTATTTGGAAGATGCTCTGTTAAACATACAGCTTTTATTTGAGGGCAATGGTTTAATAAAACACTCAGGGTTCAATTTGTTCTGGTCCGAGGGCAAAACAGCTGGTAAAGTATCTTGGGGCTTTAAGTTTTAGTAAATGTATGTTGGAACGGCACGAACTTGCATCAACAATTGAAAGCTGAAGAGCCTCAATCATCAATTTTTTTGCAGGGTGGATATTTTATTTTTATGTTCAAATGAAGTTCTGCAATGTCGCTGGAAATATGTTCATAAGCTAAATATTTGTGTTTGAAATTTATGTTTGTGTTTGTTCTATGATTGACTTGATCAATTTATCTATAAAATTTAGCCACCAAATGCTTTTTGAACCGTATTGAGTTTGTATAGTATTATTTCCATTACTTTTTACCTAATTTTTATTTATTTATAGGAACTGCTCTACTGTGAGATTGTTTTCTTACTTAAAATTCGCCAAATAGTCAAAAATTGTAGTACAATATTCGCCAAATAGGGAAATTTCCATGAATTGTGGGATAACTTTATTTACGTTAATACCTTGTGTTACGTTGACGCGGTTGACGCGGCTAGAAATACGGCATGGGACTTGGGTAAACAACCGAATAATTATCGAAGTAATTATCCGACCCAAGAATGGGCCAGAAGGTTCGTTCCTATAGCCTCATTCTATTCTATTCTATTCTACGTAGAACTGACGATCATGAACTTGTACTCAAACCTGCATTCCGTGCTTCCCTGTGGACTTCACGCTCCCTCATGTGTGGCTTATGACCACACAAGTCTTATGGCTGGTTGTAGAAGACTGTCGTAGGACGGCTTGGGAAAAGTTCCCTTTTTAAGTGTTTGTCAGCTTTGTTTGCTCTATTTCTTACGGCCAAGGAAGATCTGGATCGGGAACTCCATGAAGATCTTCGTTCCGAACTACCGTAGGTTTTCTGCTCGGACGTGCTCTCGGGCATAATCATTGCGCTCACTGTCGATCTTTTTAAGTGGGAACTTTTTTTGCTAGTATACTAATAATAGGAATGTAAATTTTAAGTGATATCATTCAAACTGTTGTGACTAACTCATAATTAAACGATAAGTCGAGTATTTATTCACGTTTGGGCTATCACGAACGCTGTTGAGTGTCGTTTATTTATTCATTATCAACGTGCTGAATTTATTGCAGTCACGCACGTATGCTTGCTGAACAAAATAACAAAAAGTGGTGAGCATGCGTGCTTTGGCTGCTCCAGCTCCGTTTTGTCAGTTGTGTTGTGTCCACAGGAATTCGACGCTCTGAGAGTATGTAGATCTGTAAAACACGGACCTGGGTTCATGATATCGGAAAATTATGAGCTCTGCGTTCTAGGAAGTTGTTTTTAATCAGCTGAGTGTTTTGTAAAGTGCTCTGATTTTTTAATGTTCCATTAGTCTTCGATTGTTTTGTTTTCTTGAGGGTTTATAATTAAATGAGCATTAATACGAATATGTTTGTTCATAAAGTTCTATCATTTTGTCTGTGGGAAAGAACCTACTCATATACTACTGAGGAAAAATAATTATCGTTGTCCTGAATCTGCGTTCATTGGTTGCCCTACAACTTTAGTCATTTTTCTCAAAATGGAAGGTAATTTGACGTAAGTTATAGAATTTGTTGAATTTTGATTACTGCTAAAACTGTTAAATAACCTAAAATGCATCTCAGTGGCTTGCTTGCTGAAATATTAAAAAATAATTGGGGGCTGTATTTATCCTTCAATTATTTGCATTCTTCTTATTTTATTTTGAAGTTATAAACAAAATCCAATAACAAAACCGTTTTACTTGACTGGTTTTTGTCAGGCTGTTTCCAGTTGAATACTTCACTTACGATTCTGCAACTGAAAAAAAATCAAAGAACTTCACGTCGTTTTTGGTTTTAAAGTCCTGTATTTTGATCGGTTGTCGTACTACATTTTCAATAATGTTATTTATTTGCAAGTTTAGCTGGCGCAAAATTGCCTTTTTTATAAATCCTGTTTGAAATCGAATGCAATCTATCATTGTAGATGTATGCTGGATATATCGTCTCGCATTGCTTTATAATTTGATCCTAAATTTTGTGTTTAATATTAACCTATGACCATGTTCTGTAATTATTATTAAAATAATTTCCTTTACTCTTTCGGATTGATCTCGCAAACCAGCAAAAGTGCTTCGCGTTTGTTAATGGAAGTAGCGCGTATTTACGTACGGCTATTCGACTTAGCCTTAGGTAAATTGTCTGTAGTTCATAGAAATAAGAATTCCTGATTTAAGTACGGACGTTTCGGCGTGTGGTTGTTTGCTTGACACCGCGTTGTGGTGACATCCCGAACCTTGAACTTGAACTTGACTCTACTTGGAAGCAAATTACCACAGTCACGTATTCTTTGTCTGCATCACAGTCATCTTTTGGTGGTCGTTTCGAGGCTTTTCCACGCAACCTTTGAGGTTAACGGGGCGTCATTGTAGTCGAAGTAAAATTGTAATTGTAATTTCATTCCTCAGTGATGTTCTAGTTTTTTTTAATCATACTCGTAGCGGTAAGGAATGCACTTCAAAATTATTGGAGAAAGGTCAATTTTTTTTCTGATACAAGTATAGTTTTTGGTACAAGTTTGTTTGTGTTCGTTATTTCTGTGTTTTCTTCGCTACGAAAACTTCGTAACTAGTATTAGTAAAGTTGCTAGTGATGCAAAATGTAGCTTTAAATTCCATTGCGAAATGAAGAGCATGCGATACGATCAACAGTAGACATAGTTTGTTTGGTTTTCAAAGTGAACACTCTATTATAAAAAATTAAAACTTGTTTCGCGAAAATGTGATTTTAAATGAGCAAATAATTCTTGTAACGCTGCTAGAAAAATATGCTCTTTCAAAAAGAAAAGATTAGAACTGCGAGAGTGAAATCAGTTTTTGAAAATGTAGTTGCGGGAGCAGAAACCCAAATGCTGCTGAATACCTCATTATTATTGATTTAATCTCTATTAGTTTACTTAATCAAGTACCTATTATTTTTTGCTCTTTTCATCATTTCTTTTTTGGTTCTGCTCCAAATGAGACTAAAAATGAAAACTCGTGCGTTGTACATATTTTTTTTAGTAGTGTTCCAATTGCTTGTGTTGTACTAAGTACGGCTACATAGTTCTATAAGTTCTAACTATACTTATGCTGTAGCTGCATAATTCATCGTCACACTCATTTCCTTAGTGTATGAAAAACTTCTACTACCTTTAAGAAAATTCTAATTGAAAAGCAGGTTCATTTTGCTACTTTTAGCTTTGCTTCGAAATAAAGGAAACGAAAATAACCTGTTTCGTCAGTGAAGCGGTTCGTGTCTCAGATATTTTTTAGTTTCCTATTGTGTGAAACGATCAAGTGTCGAGTAATTTTGTTGTAATTCGAACGATATTTACTTGTACCCTGATTCACATTCATATTTTGATGAAATTCAGTTTACTTGGAATATATTTCTAACAAGACAGTTCTGCATGTATTAGCCTTCGGCCTAACCTTCGCTCAAATTATTGGTAAACGTATTTAATATTTTGAAACTTACTCTTCATATTTTCTTTATCACTTATTCTAGTGTCACAATTGAGAGCAACAGGCACAAGATTCAGCACAGCAGACATGACTAGCCTTCGTCACGTGTTGGCAACTAAACAAAAGTTCGACCTTGCCTCTGCCGAGTGCCTGTGTTCTCCTTCTTTTGCTTTCTATTTTCAAGGACATGTGATCATTGCATACAAAATTTACTGTTGGGTCTCCTTGTCCGTACTGGGTGTCAGTGTTCTTCTAATTGTATATTCTATTTTTGTTGGCAACTGATCATTTGACGCAAAATTTGCAGCAGGGGCTTATTATTGTGATCATATGTCGGTGTATGCACGTCCGTTTAAGATTACTGAATTATGAATCGGAGCACAAATTTATCTTCAGTTCGGTTTCTGGTATTCTAATGATAGTTCAGTAAAAAATTTGTATAAGTTTAATGTTCCCGAAATACTAATAATATCTGATATAATTGTTTGATGTGCATAAAAGCTTATTATATAAATCAACATAAGTTCAATTTTCATAACGGTAATTTCTAAAGCTAGTTTAAGTTTACCAGATTTGGTAGCCTTTGAAGGTTTATGAAAAAATATTTATTTGTTGATTCTTTCTTGTACACTTTAGTGTTCTTAATTAGTCTTTTCAAGGAAAAATGTAGTTAGAAAATTGCCTCAACATCTGAACTGGAAATGAAGAAAAATGTGAAACGTGTTCTAGTGTGGCAAACTCAGTACGTTTTTCATAAAATTGAAAATGACAATGCAGGGTGTCCCAAAAAAATGTACTCACTTTGACTGTCCTTTACTCGTATATTTTGTTTTAATTTTGGCATAATGAGTAAAATTAAACAAAGTAACATTAAATTTATGGAAATGAAACATAAAACAAAACTTTAATATTCTTTCCCTAGTACAAAGAGCGAGTACATTTTTTGGGGACACCCTGTATGTTAATGATATTGGAAGATAAAAAATTATTTCCCGAATGAGACTCGCTTTGTTCCACCCGTTGATACCGGTCAAAGTTTCTTAGCGTTTGAATTAACGAGGCACCTGTAGAACCAACATGTACTACATCAAGGCTTCTCACAGAACTCCACAGCAAGAGGAGCTATGGCTATAAATGCGACGAACCCTTCTGCAAACATCAGGCCTGGGTTTAAAACTGCGACAACTTCAGGCCTGGGTTTAAAACTGCGACAACTTCAGGTCAGGGTTTAAAACTGCGACAACTTCAGGTCAGGGTTTAAAACTGCGACTACTTCAGTTCAGGGTTGATAGCTGCGATAACTTCATCCCGAGGTTGAAAAAATTGAAAAAAGTTTCACAACTTGTTATTAATTTTTAAATTTGCCTCTGAAGACGTGGGTGAGATAGATAAACGGTTTTAGTGTTTTTGGTACTTGCTGCGATTCTTTGAAACGTACGTTAATTGTATAGAAATGTATTTTAATTGTAATTAATAAGCTTTAATTCCTAGTTGTATAGAATGTGGTTCAGGTTAGATTTCTCAAACTTGCTCACTAATCCAATAAGTTTGATATTAGCCCTCTAACTGTACTCAATGACATGCCAAAAAATAATTCTTGAAGCGTTAATAATCACACACACCAAATTGAGAGATAATTTACTTGTGGAGAAATTTATATTACACCAATCACACTTCACACCTCAGTTGCAGCTTCATGCCGGGCTGTGAGTGTCATAATTCAAGTAATGCAAACGCTTATCATTGATATTTCATATACATATTCATATACCGTACATCATTGATATTTTACGGGTGCATAGCTTAAAGGAACCCAATTAGTTTTTAGCTTGGTAAGTCCTAACTTTAACTTTATCCAGTTTGATATGTCTTAACTTTGATCATAAATTTGACATTTAGAATTTCTGTGTTAAATTAATCCCTCAATTTAGAGTAAAGGGACAGTCAATATTGTATTTCAATTTTTGTGTCAGATTTTCACCCTCCTTGTACTTGTATTTGCGTGTGCCCGTCCTGCATAACACACACGGTAGACATTATTTATTTTTCAATTACAAATTCTACGTTTCGTTAACAAAGTCTGGTTTTGAATTTTGCAGTTCTATGGCAAAAGAGAATAAAACAAAAAATGAAGAAAATTTTTTGTTCTCCTTGCAGCTACGGTAGAATAATTGTTTGTCTTCGACCTGCTCTGAAGTCAAGGCAGAAACACATTTTTATACTTAAGTTTTTACGAACTCTTATCTAGAAATAATACAAATAAAGGCATTTTTAGAACGCTCTTAACCGACCTGACAGTTAAAGTGCAAGCACTCACTCGCCAAATGTCTTTGTTACTCATATTCACGCATAAACTCATTTTTATTGTTTACTGGCTTTCAGTGCCAACTTTTACTCTGAAGTCATCCACTGACCAACAGTTGGTGCTATCGCGCTTCAAATGGACTGATGCACTTTATTAACCCTTTAGCGACTAAAAGGACAATTCGATCGCCTTTCACGGTCTTTGGGAGAATTGTTCTAATAATTAAACAGTGAGCAATATGAGGCTGCTACTAGGTTTGAACGCGGCGGCATGTTACAGCGTCGTTCTTTTGGCTGCGTGGCTCTCAGCGTGCTTCATTGCATCAGTGTACAGACGGTATTTGTGAGCTTAGACATAGAAACTAGAAAAACAAATTGGTCGCTAAAGGGTTAATTGTGTGTGTAGGAGGCAATGGCAGCGAGAGCTGTGCTGCTATTACAGTTACATTTTCTCGCTGAGGAGAAGCAAAATTGTCGAAGAAAAATGGATCAGTAAACCAATAACTGACGCAGATTAAGAAAACATGACAGAAATGTATCATGTTCTTTTCATTTCAAAATGAAAAGGTGCATGGTAATAGTGCGCAATTTATTGGTCAAATTAGTAATATCATTTTCTTTGTCTTTACCTGTCTGTAGTTTTACTTTTTAGTATTCATTAATAAAAATGGCTTCCTGTAGGCTAGTCGTTTTTATGTTTTCCATAAAAATTTAATATTTTTGTTTTTATTTTGCTATCCTTGTACATTTAACCCGGTCATTTGCCCTTGGAAATTTAGAAAACGACTTAAATAGATGAAGTTCGATTCTCTCGAGTTGTTCTAAAGAGGAGATAGCTTCTCACCGTGAGGATATGGATAGCATCCTGGTTGTATTCGTTGCTGATGAGTTTTCCTGTAAAGGCGTTAGTATCCTGCATATTTATGTTGCCAAGATATACAGATACTCACTTAAAATCTTTGACAAAATTACGACATTGATCAGACAGTTTTCCACAAGGCGCGTGTGCGGATCCGGGTTTATGCAGTAGTTTCATCAGCGTGGAATTGCATGCGCGTCCAGTAGGGTCTCCACAAGCTCACTCACTCGCCTTATGAGGTGCTTGCAAGCAGGTACGAGTCTTCGCAATTTTCTCTTTTTAGTAGCAGCTGGCATCTCCATTTTCATTACCTACATCTTTTCGACCTTCATTTTATGCGAAGAAAGTTTACTGTTATCTTTGCCTGGGTTTTATCTTTGATTAGTTTTTGAGGAAGCTGATCTTAGATATAATTAATTCTCACTCTCAACTTGAAACTCATTGTATACGAACGTTTAAGGTGCGCAGCAACACCTTGCTCTGAACAAACGTAAATTTTTTCCCAAGGCTTAGGAGGCATGGAAAAATTGTGATAGTCATTGTATCAGTTTATTTATTTTTACCGTTTTTATCGCTTTTTTATGCCGACCGATGAGGAGATGCCCAGTCCGTTCAGTACCGGCTTTTAGAGAGCAGGGCTGCTTTCGCTTTCTTTTTGCTGATGACGGCCTCGAGATGTTCTTTGAATTCATTAGCACCGCTGCCCCTCTTGCAACGAGGATAAGTAACTGTAGATTTCTAGCCCCTGCAAGCGAAGAATTATAATTTTTCACCATTTTTACGCGCTTTTGAACTCTTCAGCTAGTTGGAAACTTAATTGAATTACTGAAGGTTTATGTTTCAATCAAATTTATGTTTTCAACCCGCATTCTCTACTCAAAAATTTCGAAGTTTCATACGTATGTGTTGGAAATGATCCAGATGAATGTATATAAACATTCTTTGAGAATTTGACGTCAAAATGACGAGAAAATAAGTCTCTGTGGCAAAGAGCTTCACTTGAAGCTGCTTCTTTCAACCTGTACTGCAGAAGTAGGTCAGCTTCATTGTCTTCGTAGGTAGATAGTTTTTCTCTTCATTTTTTAAGTGGACTGAAAAAGCACTTTGTTCTCACGCCGAAACGAGCGGTTCTTTGGGCGTCTTCTGCTCGTGTGAACCGTACGGGACTGGAAGCATGTATGGGATTTGCAGCCTCGATCCTCTCGTGCTAAATGTTCTAGATTTTATGGTTCGTTATGCCTTGTCAAATTATTAATCTTTCTTTTAGAATTCCTTCACTTCGAATGAATTACTTTCATTCGATATGAAGTTGTTCTGTGTATCATAAATTTCGCATTTGTAAAGAAATGTTTCTCCATCCCTCAATTGCTTCCAAAGAGTCGTAATTGTTTTTTCCCACTCAACATTGTTTCTATGCTTTTGTAATATTTTCCTGAGGTCTTTTGGATAAAATTATTCGAATTATGGATTTTCTCGAAGCGTTGAATGTGTGCGAGATAGAAACGATAGTAACTGTGAAAAAATAATACAATAGAAAACTCACTTCTTATTCTTCTATAATAAAATTTCGTTGTATGTCTGTGTACTATGATTGATTTCTTACCTATTTCATTGAATTGTATTTTTCATCGTCATGATATTTTGGGGTTTAATTTTTGAATTGAGGAAGCCTTGTCCTATATTTTTGACCCTCGTTTCGTCCCTCATGAGTACAGATTTCAACTGCCGTCGTCACTTCACTTGTTACTTCATTTTTTCACCTTTTTTTTAATGCCTAGTGCTACTCGTTAAAAGCTTTTGGAAATACCAACGCTTTTAAAATTCATTTAATCCAAAATACTTAAACTTCTACCCTTGTTTTAGTGACATCACGCTCGTAGATTGAAAACTTTTAATGCCATTTTACTAACGGTTAATGAAAGGGATTTTTGCGTTTTTTCTTTATTTCAGTAATTTATTCTTCTCTTCTAGATCTGGCTGTATTTTTTGAGATGAAATCAGTTGCATGGTAGGTTTTCTCTCCGGTGCAAGCTGCTCCAGCGTCCACACCATCCACAGCCTGGAAACCGTCCACAGCCTGGACACCGTTCACAGCCTGGAGACCGTCCACACCGTCCACAGCCTGGACACCGTTCACAGCCTGGAGACCGTCCACACCGTCCACAGCCTGGACACCGTCCACACCGTCCATAGCCTGGACACCGTCCACAGCCTGGACACCGCCGCGGTCGTCGCTCGTGTCATGAGCATCTGAACTTCTGTGTCGTTATTTCAAAACTTGTCTCCGTTTCTTGATTATATTCATGATTTTTTTACTCTTGATGTCGAATCGTCCAACTTCATAAACGTTAGAATATAAATTACTGAATTAATTCCGAAGTGTGGTAGTAGCGTTTAAATTTTTGCAAACGTGTTATTTTTGAATTAAAATCGATGTTCATTCTCGAAGTTTTAAGGTAAAGTCTTATTTCGAAATTGGCGTTTTGTGTATTTTATGTCTCCCGTTAGAGGTTTGACTTTTATGCGGGAATATTTTTTAGGAATGAGGGTTTGGGACCGTGACATCAAGAAGGAGTTTTTGGTATCACGTCCTTACAACTCGAAAATAAATTATCAGGTTTTTGCAAGTATAAAATGTTCACTTTAAATGTCTGCCTAAAGATACAGTTTGCAGATTTATAATTTTATTATTTGTATAAACACGTTGGCATGAGTGTATGAACGCATTCTCATGAGAAAAAAATACGGTATATCTCGCGTGTTCAGGACTGCTGAGACCGCTTAGTTGCAGTCCAGGTCAACTTCTTTCCTGATCTAATTGATCCATTCACTTAATCTACAAACAAATGATCTAGCCATGTCTTTCCGAAGACTTTTTTGCCAAGCTTGCTGATATCATGCATGCAAACAAGCCTGAAACTGCCTCTCCTGCCAGGACCCGATTTGCAGCGCTGCCTGCTCGAGGGCTCATCTCATAAGCCGTGGCAACTTTAGATTGGGTCTCACGGCCAGGAAGCTCATATTAGAAGTGCCATGCTTCTAGTTTACGTCGTTTTGGTTTGTTTCCTCAACTACCTTTACCAATACTCCTCAAAAAATGTATTAACTCCATGACTAAAGTTATACACATAAATGAGTTTTTTAATGCCATTTAATTTTTTGAGGTTTATTGTTATTTTCTTCAATTTAACTCATTAGACTTGTATGAATGACAATTAGTAAAAAAATTAAAACGAAAGATATGAGTAATGAGTGGTCAAAGAATGAGTAGATTTTTTGGGACACTCTACCAACAGTGTCTCGTCAAGTTCATTGACTGCAAGAACAGAGGAAGTTGCCGTATTAAATTAAGGAGGAAAACATCAAACTTATATGCAAACTATCTTTTGGGTGAATGAAATATAGACAAAAACGCTTCTCTAAGGCATCCATGGGTTGTATAAATGAGGTTTCGAATCAGCGATATGAATTTTAAGTGAGTTCTGGAAGTTCGAATCAATAATTGATTGGATAGGTGAAAGAATTGTAGTTTATTAGTTGAATTTATACTACAATCAGGTTTTTACGATGGCAGGACACGAAGCGTTTGTATTCAGTTGGACTTGAAGGGTCATCTGACCATATTACAACATGATGACCCTCATTGAATTTCAATACAGGAGACGTGAGTTTCTTGTATGAGGAGCACTTAATGGATCTTACTGTTCTTGGTCCCAGGTGTTTTTCCACCTAATTCCCTACACCAAATTGTGTAATAAAAGACGTATAACGAAGTTCAGCAAAGTTTAAATAAAAATCATTATTGAAATCACGCACAAGAAAATGTAACTTGGTCGTCTCTGAAACAGGAGAACCTGGCGCGATGGCCTGGATTTTTTCATCCCCCATGAATTCACCGCTGGACAATAAAGCATGTTCTGTTGGCTTAAATTTGAAATTACCTCGGTGGGAGAGAACAGGGACACGACACCATAATGTTCCGTAATCCCTACATGGAGCGCCGTCTTACTTGTAACCTTTGAGGCACAGCAATAAATTCGCCCACACGTGCTTTGTTAGTAGTTCTTTGATGCTTCGAATTTTGAAATGCATTTCTATGGTACAAAGGTGACTGGATTTTAGCGCCGAGTGAAACTCTGAGTGGCAGTTTCATGTGTAAATAGTTAAATTAACTAGAAATTATGAAACATTTATTTTATTTGTTTCTCTTGGGATTAAATTGGGGTTATGTATACATATATATACATATATATGCATAAGGTATAGGTAATTTCAAGTGTTCTTGTGCCACCTGCAAATACGTGAATTATGGTCATAGCTTGCCTCAAGGCTTATTTCTGTTTTTTTTAATGTATTTTACGAAAATGAACATTCTGCTTATAAAGTGTATTATACACAACTCAGCCATTTGTAAGGAAGTCATTGTGAAAAGATTTTCTATAGTTAGTTCCTCTTTCTTCTCTCCAACGTCATGAAGCACGAACAACTATGTATGGACGTCAACATTCTGGCGACCTTGAGCGTTTGTGGGATCCGAACGATTGCCTCTGAATCTCCTACCCTCATACGATTTTTATCCCCTTCAAATTTTTAACCCGTCACAATAATCAGTGGTTTTGCAGCATCAATTTTGTAGTTAATTTAAGAAGAAGCTCTACGAAGCGTTAATAGACTGTATTTGGGTTGTACTGCACGATATGGACTTGGGTATCAACCCAAGAATAAGTCAAACGGCTCGTTCCTTTTGCATTATTCTATTCTACTCCTCCTGCTGTGTTGGTGTGCCCCAGGCTCATGGTTGCGTGTCACCATGAACCTCACGGCTAACAAAGGAGCGCTAATTACGACGGCTTGTCCAGGTCGCGACGCTGACCTTTAAGTTGGGACGAATTTGGCCTCCTCATGAGCAGGGTGTGCCCTGTTTGTCATGAACGTGTCTTCCAATGAAATGAGTATGGGTTTTACTGTCAAGTTTAAATTATCGAATTGCTGTATTTTTTTCTTTTCAAAACTTTGCTTGTTAATTCACACAAGTAAAGGCCTAACTCCTCAAAGACATGAACTCCAATTTGGTCTTGCGGTATTTTGAATCTTCGTTTTCGTGACCCCGCTGTCGTGGCTCAGTTCTCTCTGTGCTGACTCGCACGGAACTCCTTGAAGCGCCCATCCATGCTGCTAAGATTAAAGCTTTCAAGCGGTTTCTTATTTCGGTTGTGAGACGAGGACTTTACAGTGTCACGCAGGTGAGAAGTCGGTCACTGGACCCTCAAGGCAAGAAATTCTCTTATCGGTATTACCTGACTTTTCAGTCATGCTCTGACTCTCAACAGGGACCAAACCGTTTTGGCTTTCAGATAAACGTGGAATTACGGAGGTTTGACCAAGTTTACCATTAATACTGATATTAACTCTATCTCTTATTATATTTAAATACCTCTCACCGTTTCAGGTCTCTGTGTGGTTGTCTTTTTTAGAACGTTTTTGCGAATCTGTTTCTGCACTGGTGTTCGTTTTGAAACGGTATGTTTGTGATTTCTTGTGGTCAGTAAATCATTTATTTCATTCATTTTTACTTGACCGCTAACTGTATGTTCCGATATGTTATCTCATTTCGAAAAAATTCTTGATTGTGTTTCGTCATTTTTGAACACGCGAAAAGGCCAGTTTCGGTAAACAAACATTAATAATTTTGTTCACTCAATGCTCCTAAGTAGATGTTTGTCATTCAAGAATGAAACAAAGAGGTACATTGAGCAATTAAAAATCGTATTTTTTTCACCACGCAACAATTTTTGTGTTTGTAAGAAGGTCTCTGCCATTTATAATTCAAAAATAGTTGAGCAAACTTTGAGTGTCGTTCATGTGATATTATTGCACTACAGTCCTTGGTAAAGCTTCATTCGCATCTCATGAACTTGGGTATATCGCTTTTAAAAATATATTTCAACTTAAAAATCTATGAAACTGGCTTTTTAAAAATCTACACAAGTGGAAAAATATGGTGCCCGCAGTACAGGAAGTATTGAAGCTTCCCTCCCACCCTGTTTAGTCGTGAGTGCGCTTATGTCCTCGCCATGTACAGAGGCTGCAGCAAGGTTACATGCCTTCCGACTTGGGCGTATCCTAATATTTTGTTTGGACTTATCCTTACTTATGACATTTAAAAAGTAAATAATATTTTATGCATTTGCATTCACGTTTCAATTTAATTCTTTGATGAATATTGTAGGAATAATTCGCGAAAAGTTGTGTGTTATGCCCGTATTTTCTATTCAACTTAGTTTACGAGCGTGTTCAGATGTTTAATTCGAGCGAACCTCTGCTCATACACAGAGCTCGGTTGTGCAGCGGGTTCCCGTTAGCGTAACTGTTGCTCTAAAGCCTCGCCTCAATAAATTTCCACCTTTTTAGGGCGCTTGTTTTAAAAATTCCGCTTTTGTGAACGTTTCTTCGGTGATTTTCGATCGTCCGTGACTGGAAAAAGTTCGAATTCCTCGCACCAAATCTCCTGCTGAATTTGGGTGATTTTCAAGCGCAGGTTCAATTTTTGCGTAGTTTTTTAAGAACGAACGACGACGTAACTTCGTGAATGCGTGTATCCTGTTGAGAGAAAACTTTCTAGTGTAACATTAAAGCTCGAGTTCGTTCCGTGTTTGTATTCAATTAATATTACAGTTTTATATTCGTTGGGCTCGTGCGCTACACATGTGCTCTTAGTTTTTAGCAGCTACGACGTTTAATTGCAGAAAAATTGGTTATTTACATCTTTCTATGATTGATGACTGGCTGATAGAATGAACAGTGAGTGAAGTTCTTGTTTTTATTACGAATTCCTAGCATTTATTACCATAAATAACACTGACATAATGATAGTGTGGGAGCAATACTTCTGATGTACTGTGCGTAAAGGAAAAGACTGATTTCGGTGAAAGGAGAAAGCATTCTTGTACGAAGTTTTTATACGGAATGTTTATCCAAATATTTAGGTAAAATTCATCCATAGTTCCCTGGAAAATGTCATATTTTTCGAAAACTTGAGCCGTTATCAACTACTGTTTATTATATCAACGTTTATTATATCATTTTTAGGCGGTTTTTGTTGTATTCTCCAGTTGTGCAATTTCTTCACGTAATTCATCGTGCGATGAAAATGGAGATTCCTTTGCACATGCAAATTTCCTTTATCCTGTATTTAGAATTAATTTCCGAACATATTACGTGGCGTTAATTACTTATTTACTCTGTGCTTGTTCAAATTTTTAATCATGAAAATCCTGTTAGTAAAAGAAGAAAAAGAAACCGCAAAAACATATTTTTTTTGTGTTCAGTATTGTAAGATCAATTCTTTTTGTACAGTTCTTAGATGTTCGTGTTAGATGAAGTGACATGAATATTGAGTCATTACGTTCGTGTGTTATTGTGCGTTTAGCATAATCATTCATCGCTATACTTTGATGAACACGTACTAATGCTGGTAAGTTTCAAGTTTCACATTAAAACACCTTTGTTTGCATCTCTTTCTGGGCGTAACCGATATTGCATGGGCTTCAGTTGAGTCCAAATGCCATTAACTGGGTTGCTGGTGGGTTGAGTCCGTTCTTGAAGGCTACGGAGCTCAGTGTTGCTACTTCATGGCCACTGTCTCGTCTCGTGTTTTGAGAGCTTGTCGAGTTGTGGGTCTTGAAGGAGGAAAACCACTCACTGCCGTCACTGTAGCTCTTTTCTTTTTCAACATCTATTTAAAGAGCGCGTTTGCTTGCGTCTTTGTATGGTCTGAAGGTCACCTATTTACAGTTACTGTGTAGTTTTTTGGACGTGCACTTCTGTTATGTACTTCCAGAATAAGCTTAATTGCGTTAGTTTCTGAACACTACAATGCTAATACTACTGAAACAATGATTCTCTATAATTTTATGACCGATTGTTCTGTAGAAGTACTAATTTTTTGTAGGTGTCACTGCGTACAGTTTGTATCACCTATTCATCACCTGTCTCTGTAAACGCTAGGTCTTGTGACCACATTGTTTGTCATCTAATTCTGACACTTAATGTATTCTGTCCGTCGCCGGAGTCCGTTGTTGTAGGACCTACATTTATGATCACAGTGCGGCTGATTTCCAGACCTCACCAGGTACCAAACACAAGCCATGTGCTAGTGGTGTCAACTATGTCCCTTGCTTCGGAGTGCCCCCGTTACTGAAAAAAATTATTCCCTAGATGAAACATTTATAGCCTCAGTTACGAGTATGTTCCCTATTTCAGAGCCGGCCCATTACAAAAAAGTACGGTGTGTACAGCACGTTTTATTCTCAGTCATGTCCCTTGCTTCAAAGCACGCCTATTACAAAAAAATACGGTGTGTACAACGTGTTTCCTCTGTTGTGTGCCCTACTTCAGAGCACGCCCATAACAAAAAAGTACGGTGTGTACAGCATGTTTACTCTGTTGTGTGCCCTACTTCAGAGCACGCCCATTACAAAAAAGTACGGTGTGTACAACATGTTTAGTCTGTTGTGTGCCCTACTTCAGAGCACGCCCATTACAAAAAAGTACGGTGTGTACAGCATGTTTAGTCTGTTGTGTCTCTTATTTCAGAGCACGCCCATTACAAAAAGTACGGTGTGTACAGCATGTTTACTCTGTTGTGTCCCCTACTTCCAAGCAGGGCTGCTACTGAAGGCCACTGCAGTGTCAGTACCGCAGCTGCCTCAGAGTCGGGCTCCCTCACACGAGCTCCGTGTCTTATCTGTAATTGGCTCTTGTCCCTGGTCGAAGTAACGTTCTTTCTCCCCTGGCTGATACGATGCTCTAGACAGCGCGGCTGTGCTCAAGTTCCCATTTCCTTCAGGGATTTTATGAAATGTTTTACCGCTTCAAATTACATTTCAATGCTGCTGTTGCTCAACTTATTTCGATAGCCCACAACATGGAGTTCAAGACTCTTTCTCGGTTAATTTGATATAAGAATCACAAATTATTCTAAACATATTGAACTGGAATGTAGATGCATTTAATTTACGATTTGGGTTTCTCCAAGAAACTTTTTCCGATAATGTTGCAAGGATTGACATCAATAGGACGTTGTGTTAATGACGACTGGATATTTCTGCCTCAATCTTATTTTCTGTTCACCAGTGATTTCCTTGTTAATTCTTGGACTTCATATTATAGCACTCTTATTTCATTAGGGTTTTGAATGAGATTTTTGATACTTATGAACTCTCACAAAGCATCAATTTTCAGTTGTCTCCAAAAAATTAATAATTTTCTAGATATAAACTTAGCAAAGTGTATTTACTACTGTGAGAAATTGATCATAAAATCACAAATATGAGACTTTCCTGGCTTGTTAATCTTTGATATTAAGTATTCTGAAGTGTCATTCAGTCACTTCTGTCATAGTGTTTCAAGTCCTGCACATTACAACCAAGTATTCTTTTTTACTTTACCATTCGTTCGATTAGTGCAAACGCTGACAAAACCCAACATCTTAGCTGAACTCATGCTCGTAAAATGATCGAGCTCCAGTTGAGTCAACTCCAGGAATGCTTGTCTTTATTTTATTATCTTGCCTTGTGAAAGTTGTTTTAGTTTCCAGCTGGCGCCCTGACAGTGTCTGTATCGATGTCCACTTTTCTAGCACCTCAACGATCCTTACTAGTAGTTCCGAACGTCCAATGGAAACTCTAATTTGAAGCATATGTTGGATCGAAAATTTGAATTCTCGGGAGGTTTTATTGTGGATTCGTTGCTTCGTCAGTAATATCGTAGGCGTAAAACTATTACTCCTTTAACTATACTGAGAAATAATGCGCATCAAGTTAGTAAAAGAACTAGAAGAGTTGAGGCCCTGTTTCATTTGAGAATGTTCAATAACGGAGTGGGTTCTGTACACACATTTTGATTGATCTATTTTGCATGGCATCAAGTTTTATCTCTCGCACTTGAGTGCTATTTTTCGCGTCACAAACTTATAGAGTTACGAGTGGCTGTCAAACGCGTGTGATCGAGTCTTGAATCTTGCCAAACTGAACGTACGATTGACCGTTGTGATTTATGTGACTGGCAAATGAGATTTTCTCAGTTAAGGGGATGGAGTATTCACTTTCATGTGTGGTCTTTGCTGTCTCAACGAATAAAAAATATTCAGTTTCACTGTTTACCGTCGTTCTTGTCTGTGTGGTTCACTTGTCCATTGCTACGATGGAGCTTACGACGCTAGTTTCAGTATTGTTGATTGATGTTCTGCGACAGCAAACTAGTGATTTACGAGTTATGCATACTCCTAAATAAGGAGTCCTACTTATTTTTTGTTTGTGCTGGCATTTATTGTTTTATTCGGGCTCTTTGCAATTTGGTGCCTTTCGTACCGCTTCTCTTAGTATGCAATGATACCAAGCTAGGTGGGCTAGGTAACTGTTTTGGGTGGCATTGTAATTTTACAATAAGCTTCAAACGATGTTAGGCAAACTGTTATCGGTGCACTCAAGGGGCTACACTAAAGTTTACTATCCCATTCTGCATCTTGGGGACTTGACACTCTTGGAGGATGTGTGGGGGACTTGCGAGGCTTACTCCTAGGGGAAGGAAGGTCATAGGTCGCTGATAGAGCTTGTGCTCGTATTGCAGCTAGGGAAGTTAGTGCTTTTCAATGCTAACCCCAGCTTTTCACTGCAAAATCAGCAACGCTTGTAGCTCGAGGCTTTGCGAGCTCAGTTATGCAGCAAGTTACGACTTTTCTCTCCTTTTTCTTCTATGGTATTTTGTGGGAGAAGTTGGTATTCCTTTCAACCGACATCCGTCTTCATTGCTTCGTCTGTTTATTTAAAATACTGTCATTGATGAAGTAGCCGTCTCGTATAGATGTCTCTTGTTAAAGCAGCTTTTGAGCCGATACGTTAGTTGAATTCTACACAAGTTCTTTGGATTACAATGCTTACCGTTCAATTTGTTTTTGGTCTTCAACATTTACCCATACTCTGTCGCATCACGTGGAATTTCGTGTTGCTGATCGGTTTACGTTAAAAAAATTTGTTAGCAGGCATAGGCTATTCGATCTATTTTTGGACGTAACTGCAGTACTTTACGCAGTAAATTAACTGTTTGGAATCTAGTAGCATATTGATATCAAGATAATGTTTGCATCTACACGGCTTACTTGTATTGTCATTCGTGATTACTTTAATCGAAACATTTTATTGAGTGAATTGTAGTTTTTAATTGTGGAAACCAATCTTCAAAAATTGCAACTTACGGAAGACTTGGTCTGTGGAAAGTTTTCTCAGGATTTACATTCATGAAAACCCACGTAATAAATATTGAAATTACTGATTCTTTAAGGTACTTGATTTGTTACTTCATATGTTGAGATGAAGAAAGGTAATCAGCAAACAGTTGCGATTGCACATAAAGAAATACATATAATGCTACCTACAAGTGGAAGGATCGTTTCAATTTTGGCTCCTTTCAGTTTTTATGTGCTTGTGAAATTCCAGTATTTATCTTCCCGAGACACCACAGTTCTTTTCATCCCTAAGAAATACTGAAATCTTTTTGCATTCCAATGAAGCCATTTGTCGACGTTGCTGTATTTGCGTCGGTGACCTGCGAGTTCAGAGAGGTGGAGCATCGCCCCCCTGCTGTGACTCCACTTTCTCTTAGGTGCCTCCTGAGCTGGCCTTTGATTACGTCACTCCTACTGCTACTCTGCAGGGCTGTTTCTTTGAGCTAATGTAGCGGTGTAAGGGGATAACATTGCTATTAAGCAATTAAGCAGTTTGTGGGGATAACATTGCCTTGGAGTAATTAAGTGGTCTGTGGAGATAACATTGCTGTTAAGCAATTAAGTGGTCTGTGGAGATAATATTGCTCTGGAGCAAGGTAGCTGTTTGTGTGGCATGCCACTTCTCTGGGCTGAGAGTAGCATTGGCGTATGATGCTTTCATGGTTAAGGAGTGTCTTTCAGAGTGTCACTTTCTGGTTGAACATAGTTGCCTTTGAAGTATGACGCTGTCTGGTTAACAAAGTTGTCTTTGGAATATGATGTTTTGTGGGTTATTGTACGGTTTTTGGGATATAACACTTAGGGCTGAAGTAGTTTTTTTTTTGGACTATGGCTCACTTTTGTTTTAAAGTAGCGGCCGTTGAGTATAAACATTTATTTGAGAAAAAATAATTATTTTTAATTAGGAATATATGCCAGTTCTCTAAATTAAATCATTACTCATTGGAGCAATGCTTCTCTCTGTTATAAAGTAACAGAGCTTCAGAGCTTTTTCTGGGTAGAATTTTTCTTTCTACTAATGCGATGAAATTTGACTATAATTTCTTTTAGGTTTAAAATCGTAAATTACCCTGGAAACAACTGTCCGTACTGTACATGGTGCAACAACATAACCCTTTTTTAAATGCGTTTTGCTTTGAAAAAAAGGAAGTTATGTTGCCGTACCCTGTACGATGACGATGCACTTAACCTCACTTTGACTATGGGAAGGCCTTTTATTTCATTTATTATGCAGGTTAGATTAAAACTTCCGATGCAAATGAATTCGATAATCGTCAACGCATGAGTATAGTTGCCTGGAAAATATACTATTGTTTGTGGATAAAGTTGACTTATTTCAGAAAGATGTTCAACTATATTAGGGTAATGTACGGACTCGTTTCGTAGGCGTAAGACTACATGCATAGCATGAATACGAATGACTTGACTTTGAAATTCAAGTTAGAAGAGCGACAGCAGATGAAGGTGACGATAAAACAGGTGAGATTAGGTTAGGGTGTACAGAACGTTGTATGCAAGTTATCTGGACGCTTATCTTTGCAGGGTATTCCTTTTGAAGTTATTGAGTGGGATCAGTCGTAACTTGATTTGTCTTTTTTATGCTGTTCCGAAATAGCTAGGCTGAAGGCCAGAGGTAGTCGTTTTTGGACCTAGCCGTTTATAGCAATCATTATTCCTTCATTTTTTAGTTAGTTCTCATAGAGCGTGTTTTGATAGGGCGAGTACGAGTACGTCGTGACGAGATGGTAAAATCTTAATCTAATTGACCATACGTCTTGATTTAATATTTTTTGACATTTTAATTGAACAGTTCATTGCCCAGTTTGAAGTTAGATTTAGTCATCTTGGCCTGCAGTGACGGTAATGATCTGATTCTACAATTCCTTCGTTGAAATATAAGAACATTAGCTTGATTTTTTTATCATTTGTGTTTGTTTGATTAACGATTCGACACTCGATAGCCGGTACAGAAACTTTTTAGTCAATTATTCTCAGATATTTCAACAAAGTTTTTGTGTGTACCAAACCTAATTAAGGTTATTCCAGTCTCCGTTTGTTTAAATCATCCGGTTTATTAAACCCATACACCGGCTGAAATCCTCATATATGTTCTTGTCCAATAATTTGAGAGGAGGCAATTATTATATATAATATAAAATGTATTACATAGTTAGCAACCCATTAATGACCTATTAACACTTTAATAACCTTTGAAACCTAAAGAAGATGATATGCTTCCATTCCATTCATTTGAATATCTTCGTTGCTAATTCAGTAAATAAAAACCTGAAAAATTCTCCTCACAAGCAGCGCCTGCGTCTCCACCGAGGTCATCCAACAGATGATGACTTCGCTACACCAGCTTTGTGGGGCCGCGTCTTCTCTTATTGAGAAGTCGTCACTGCTGGTGTTCATGCGTTGGTACCTTCACGACTACCACAATTGTCCCCACAGTCCTGGTGTGTTCAGGTGCCCCCCTCATAGGGCAACACAGGGGGACACTTTAGAACCAGTCCCAGTAACGGGCCCTGCGTGCCCCCTGCGTGCCCCTACGTGCCCCCCGTCTACGTGTTCCCTACTGCCCACCGTCCTGACTCTAATGGAATGTGTGGTCCGACCAGCGTACTAACCCACTCGTTGCTTGCATTTGTTTCGTCGCAGTTGTAGCCTTAATTGAAATTAATGTTAACTTTATATCGTAACTTTACGACAATAGGTCATAAAACAGTGATAATTTTCAGTACTTCAAGACTCGTTGTTGCTGGCCGTTCGTTTTCCTGAAAGTTTGTGTGTGTTGTGTGCTCTAAGTTGTATTTTTTATTGCCATTTTCGTGTATATTTCTGTACAGTGAAAATTTCCTTCCCTTACTTCATCACTTCATGCACGGTCGAATCGCTAATGCACTTACAGTCGTTCGTTCAAGTTTCATGAGCATGCATTTCGTAATTTTTGAGGAATGTTTGTCATAGTTGTGTCACGATCTGTAGGGTTATTTGATTAAAGCAACTCATCGATCATAAGGTAAAATTGCTAACAGGCCAACTCCGAAACTTGTTTTTAGCATTGACTACTTCTCTTACACAACTCGTGATGTGGACTGCAGTCTTGCCTACCTACTTATACAACAACTGGCTCTCTCTGGACACGTTCGCCTGTCGTTGCAGACAAACGCACGAAGATCTACTTGAACTGATTACTTAGCTTGTTCATTGATGGAACTCGTGTCTTGTCATGCAACGGCGATCTTGCTGAGGTCCGACAGTTCCTTGCAGTTTTGTGAGCGCTTTCTTACCGTCTTTTGTGACGCTTCTCTTCCATTTTTGTTAATTTTTTCAACTTGCTCAGCTAAAACGATGACCACTCTAGTAAATGATCCAGCACTAACACCAGCACTGCTCTCATAACATGTCCAGCACATACACCAGCACTGCTCTCATAACATGTCCAACACATATACCAGCACTGCTCTCGTAACATGTCCAGCACATACACCAGCACTGCTCTCGTAACATGTCCAGCACATACACCAGCAGTGCTCTCGTAACATGTCCAGCACATACACCAGCACTGCTCTCATAACATGTCTAGCACATACACCAGCACTGCTCTCGTAACATGTCTAGCACTGCTCTCATAACTACGCAGCATATTCGCACGCTTAACTTTTTCTCCAAGAATGCCACTTCATCGCACGATTTCTCCCGCGCTACTGCAGGCTGGTAAGAATTTTTTCATTCATATACTCATTGACGGTACTGTATAGCCAATCCTTTGGCAATTTCGTGAAATATTGTACGTACACTGTCGTTTATAGCATGTACTCAGATTGAAGCGGCTGATGATTCTATTGAACCAAGTGCGGTAAATGTAGGCTTTATTATATCATATTACAGAAGGGTTTTATGTTCGATCGTTTAATTGTCACTTCGCTTTAAATTTTTGATAAAGAGTGTAGTGTAGGCGGATCCCAGTACACGATTATTAAAGAAAAAGCTATACAGACAGCAGCAGCACCAGCAGCAGCAGACTCTGTCTGTTGGCCGTCCGCCAAATGCTATGTCTGCCACCGCCCGAGCGGCTCGACGTTGTTCCCGTATTTTCTACTCTCAATCTCCTCATTTTCCAGCGGGCAGAACTCAAGGGGCATTCCTTCATGTTAAAGTGTAGGCACTAGAATTGCATGATGCCGTGCTCTCCACCATTCTCAAGTGAATGGTTTTATCAGGGTCTCTGAGATGAGGTAATTACTTGGTGTGAACAGTTAAGAATTTTGTTCATTCTATAATTCCTTGTTTATTTTCATACAAATATGGACGTGCGAAGGCGTTTCCAAGACTTACGATGACGTGGGCATGTGTACGCTCTACAATACATTCTGCGTTGTTTACACTTATTTTGAATATTTGTGTGCTCTATTATGTACAATAGGAGCTTAACATATGCAGGTATATGGTTTGTTTAGTGCCGTTCACTTAGTTCAAATTCTGCATCTGGAATTTTGATCTCTGTTGGTGCTTGGTAGCCGACGCTGATGTATTTATTTACAGTATTAGATGGCTCTTCATTATAACTTATGTTTAACAGTTTTCGTATTCTAAATGCTCTTTTAATAAATTCACCTGCATCCTATATTTTAGACTTGATTAAAAACAAGATGTCAGGGATCAGATTAGTGATGGAAGAATTTGAATTTTTTTAAAAACATGGTGAAGATATTTTGGGTTTGTGCTCACCTTTTTGCAACGGTTCAGCTTTTGAAAATATATGCTTAACAAGTTAATTAAAAGCATTGATCAAAGTCGAGCTGTGAATGAAACTTTTCACTGTGACACCACAAATTTGATAAAAAATAGACCTTTATATCAAGAAACATTCACATTGCATGTTTCACAAACATCTTCTTTTCAATAACTTGACTTTTCTCGCTTTTATAATTCGTGTATTTCAAACATGAGTATTTCTTCATTATGCTTCACGAGCAATAAAGTTACTCCGTGTGCTGAACTGTCTCTGGTAGCTTTCTATTAATTTCCAAAACTGTTGTCTTGAAATCGTGTTCTGATACACTGCCTAATTTTCTCTGTTTTCGTTAGCAATTTTCGCTTGTTTAGTCGCACGGAAAGGCAATTTCCTGCTCTAGCAATTAGCTTTATTTTTGTGTAACCCTTGTTACTCTAGCGGTCGTCTGGCGTGCTTGAGTGCTTCCTTCGCTGCCTCTCCCGCCTCTCGGAGCAGCTTCATTAAGTTAGGCACCTCGTTATGAGTAAATGCCCCAGAAACTCAAGCCCTGGAGGCTAACTTGGCGCTCTTTATGACCCTTGGACACTAGGGTTTCCTAGAAGAAAATCAGATATCTGAGTCTACGTATTTAATCGAATTTTTGGAAATAACTTGAGAGCATAATTATGTTGAACGATCTTTTTATCGTCTTTTCATAAGTGTTTTTTTCTTTCGAAATTAGAAAGAACACTGAGTTGCGCATTTAAGAATCAGAGGTTTTCGTATTACGTCCTAAAGAAACAGAAGAGTCTGAGTGGGGGCATCAGAGAAGCAGAGAAGAAAGAGTAGGAAATCTGATGCTAGAGGATCAGTGAAATTGAACGTACATCCGCACTGTTTTTATCTATTATTTACGACAGAAAACCATTCCTTAACAGAATTTCTTGATGGACTTTTGCGAAAGCGTGAGCAAGAGCGCTGTACTCCATGCAATGGTAAAATAAAGATCAAACGTTACCATTTTACTCTTAGTGCGTCGCGTGTGCTACAACACAATACAAACAGGTGATTATCATCTTATAATTGACGGTGAACCTGTCATTTATGATTAACTGTGGAGTTTGTGATCGTGTTTCTTGATAAGATGTTTGATTTCCCTTAAAATTGCAACAGTCTTTAGGTAACATTTTCCACTGATGTTTTTCGGTAATTTTCATAGGTATTCTTGTGCGATTAGAAAAGGTCATGCGTGTGAGCATCATGTGCTTTCGTGTTATTATTCCGCCGCTGTCGTATCATCAAGTCCATACCTGGAGATGACAGAAGAATGATTATTTCTTGAGTATTGTATGGTAATGCATTGAAGAGCACCATGTGCTTTTAACACATCAGCATCTGCGCCAATCCCGATGGTCAGGTAACGGATGCTCTAATATGGCGCCTTCTGCTCATAGTTTAATGAATTTTAAATTAAATGTTACCCCTTTTAAGAGTCCTTTAAAACTAGAAGTGTTTATGCATCAGGCAACTTCATTCAATGTTAGGATTATACTTTAAAGTACCTTGTGTTTTTGGTGCTTCATCCGAAAGTTAAAGATTTCTACGCGTACTCAGCTCATTTTTAGTTAATTTGGAACTTATAAACCACATGGAGTTCAGTTGCTTCAGATTAATTGAATTTGTTTAGCTTAAAAACTCAGAAAAGTTGTTAGATATGTAGGAGGTCAACGTGCTGTAAAGGATGAGCTCCCGTTGCATGTGTTGTCAGAAATTGTTTCTTTATTTTTATGTCCGACTTCCTTTTTTCCTTCTCTGAGTGTGGTTTGGTTTAATCTTCCGCTCAGTATCTTTTTTATATGTAAGGTCTCCTGTTGTTTCGTGTACTACTGCTGAAACTAATTCATATTACATAGCAAAATTTCCCATACATTTTTTATTGCTTGCTGAGAACTAAAAAATTCCGGTGGCGCTTAACTCAAAAATTAAGCACTCTGCTGCATTGTCCTCATTCGTGCTTTAGAATAGAAAGTGCATGATAATTTTGAGGTGGCATCCTTCCGTTCGTACCTTCGAGAGCTTCTGTTACCTCGTAATAATCCTCGCAATTTGCTGATGGCGCCAGAACGAGGCCGCACGGCTCTCTTGCTTAACCTCCGTGATCTGGGCGAGCCAAATTATGGGCATCCTCGGCAGCCATCAGGTTCTCGAGTCTTCAATTTGATGGATTTGTGTGGTCTTACATTTCCATTTGTTCTTGGTTACGTGGTTTTCAGCACACTTGGAACTTTGGGTTGTTATTACGTTTTGCAATCATTTAGAATTGCCATCATTTCTAGCTCCTGTTGTGGGTCTACGTTGTATCTTGTGTATGAAATAGTTATACTTAATTCAATCGTGCGTGACGATCAGTCTTCATTGGAGCTTTTAGATTGGCTTTTGGTTTATCGTCGCTGCTGCTATCTTAAATATTTTGCTCGACTGCTTTAGTAGTTAACAATAATTTGAAATACGTTCTGCCTTTTTGATCGTGCCTCGTGTATGAGATGCTAATTGTGAATTATGAATGTTTTCGATTTTGATGTTAGGCAAGTGTGGATGATACTTACGTTGTTATAGCTAAAATGGTTTACAATGCACGCGTGAAAAATACGCTTGAAGTCTTCGTAGCAAACTAGTTTTCAAAGTCCGTGTGAGGTGACGTTCATAAACAATCCTAAAAAGTAAAAAGCATGTTTTGTACATGTATTGGACGTATATGTATCCGTAAAAAAGTTGCTATGTATTGTCATACTTCAGCTCTTTTGTTCAAATTATTTCAGTCTTCTTGGTTTTTTTCAAGAGTTACATATCTAACATGAGTTGTTACTTGAGTGTTGTTTAGATTGTCCTTAATTCATTGATGTAGTTCATGTGTAGTTTTAGGTGCGCTGGTATTTGAAAAGAGGTAAATATTACACTGCAAATACAACGGTTATTTTGTTGCTCACTTTCACTGATATCGGGCTAAGCCTACTGGTATTTTTAAAGCTATTCTTGGTAATTATTGCATTTCTATATCGGTATTTTATTTTGAATAAGTTATATTGGGAGACTTGAAAAATAAATAAACATCCACTAAATGGAACTCGTTTGTTCAAATGTTCCAAAAATGTATTATTTCTGTTTTTTTTTTCAGTTTATATTCTTTTAACTTTAGAATGAGATTAGCAAACTTGTGTGAAGTACATAGATTTGTAATGTTACCCTTGAATCTTCTTCATGAGTAACTACGATTGTTATATTTAATTGAAAACCCTGTGAAAGTAATGATCTTTTTCGTTTTACCACAAAACTTCTGCTTATTATAAGTTTTGTATGCATTGCCCCATGGCTTGAATCATTGTCATTACCAAACATTTCTTCTGAGTTGCAAAGCACCGTGGTATTGTAAGATCTTTTGCAGTACTACTGAAAAAATGAACAACAATTGCCGTAGTGCTATAGGTTCATATGAACAGCATAAACGTATTTTTCTTTGCAGGAAGTGGTTGGCCAGCAGCAAATGCAGACTTTACCCGACCTCCTGAAGCTGTCTGGGCACCCTCACACAGAGGCGGGTGTGCAAGAACTCAGAAAACTGCTGCTTCTTCTTCTCTCATGTGCCGTGCAGAGCTCACAGAAGCTCACCATCGTTGAGAACATCAAGAAACTCGATATCGACGTCCAGCATTCCATCGTCGAGTGCATCAAGGAGGTAAGAGACCTGAATTTTGGCTATGCGAACGTATCGGGTCGGCGAAAAAATCTGCTGTTGTTATTTACTATTAACTTCCCTTAAAACCCGGGGAGACTTTTTGGCTAACCAAATATTTTATTGCTGTTCCGAACGTAATTAATACCTTCCATTTAATCTGTATTGATGACACAAAGATGTTCAAAATTGAATAGATTGTCCGACTTGGCTTCCAAATACTCCAGTACTTTATGCATAATACATAAAGATTCAAAATGGATTTTTGTGCAATGAATTTTTAAAGAAACGCTCGGTGTTTTGAGTACAATGTCTCATACATACTCCTTGTCAACCTTCAACTCTGGAAAAGTTAAAATGTCAATTTTTTCAATCATGAATGTCAATTCTTTAATTTAATTCAAGTAGCGAGTGCTAATGAACTGTTTGGGATTGAAGATCAACTGCATTAACTAACGTGTACACTTTTTGAATCGAATCTTGTGTCAAGAGAACAATGAAGCATTTTTTGTCAGTTGTCGAAATTCAGGTCCCGTCTATCAGCGACCTAAGGTTTCGATTCGAAACTAAGTTGACAAAAAATACGTTTGGTGTCTGTAGTTCTTAAGTTTCGGCATCAGTGGTATTATTACTGACTATGTATCTTTGATCAATTATTATTGGGTACGTATGTACCTTTAAGCAGTTATTGAGTATGTATGTACCCTTGAACATTTACCGGGTATGTATGTACCTCTGAACAGTTACTTGGGGGTATGTATATATCTCTGAACAGTTACTGGGTGCTTTGGAAAACTATGTTCCCTTGAAAATTGTTTCTTTTTGAGAAAGTAGATCGTTTTCGCCAGTTTGGACAGAATTTCGGGCATGTAGTTGAAGAGAACCGAACATCACTTATTTTAATTCGAAATCTTATTGTTAACCTAAATGGATAATTGCAAATGACCCTAGATTTCTATAATAATTTGGACTGAAGATTGTTGTAATTATTTTTCATATTGCAAAATTTTGTATCCATTCATAGCAAAAACTTCGAGCCTGAAATTGTAATTTTTTATTTGTAGAATCAAAGAAGGTTGTTCTTTTGCAGATTTAGTTTTTTATTTACATTGAAATTGCGTACATATTTTTTTAATTTATTAAACGCATATGAACGTCAATTAAAGTTCTGTATGGTCTGACACCAATAAAAGAGCATCACGTATTTATTCAAAATAGCCTTCTCTCCCTTTCTAGTTCAGCTGTCCGTGCTAAACTTCATGACCTTTTGAATACCAAAGTTTGTCGGTTTGATTTCGAAACCACTAATGGAAACTGATGAAACTGCCCCATTGCTCATTGATATAATCGACACCGATATTCACTATGCACTACGTTCGATTCTTACAAATAGAGATAATTTTTCCACTCTGAATGTTCCTCTAATAAATTGAATTCCTGCTTTTGTGTTGTAATGTTATTGTCGGACTTTAAGTCTGTTCGCTTCTAGAGCTTCTCAGTTTTTGATCGCATTTCAGAGCAGCATCTCGTATGAAGGCCGTTGAATGTGCAAGACTTCTCACTACCTCGCTGTGCAGACAAAGCTATTGATCTTCTGAGAATTTCCTTCATTTATCATTGATTGAATTCCCAGTGTTGTGTCGTAAGTGCTGTCCTCATAACTTCCATTCGACGCTGATCTCAATCGCTATTTCAACTTCGTAACGCTTGCAGTCTCGATTTTTTTATCATCTGAATGCTCTTCACGGCCGACAAATCGAAATGAACTTCAGTCTAATTTACATTCTCTGAACTAGGTTCTGAAAATTTGAAAGTATTGGGGTTGTTGATTGTAATCGAAAGAGATTAGGTGGGAAGCCGTCGAATTCTTTTTATAAATTTAAGTTGAGCATAGAATTATTCTATTCTGGAATTTGTTGAAACATTTTTTTCCACTCATATTAAAACTTGTAGGTCAGTTTATGCCTTTAAAATAACTGAGTATTCATTCCTTTTAAAATGTTGCTGTTCACACAGATTTTAAGGGGATGGTTTATGTCTATACATTATTAAAAAGATTCGCATTGCTGAAATTCTTTTTGGCTATTTATGAATAATTAAATAAATCAACTTAGCATCGTGAGCGATTGAAGGGCGTTGTTGTTAACCTAGACTTCTTTTCAAGACTGTCGTGAAGCTTCTTATATTTAGTATTCGATGCATTTTAGCATGTTCAATCTCCTGAACTTGGCTTGGAAAGTGATGGAGTATTTTACATCTGCTGCAAATTATTCAAGAACAATAAAATTAATATGTCAGTCTGTTCGTTAGTCCAAGTAACTTTGCAGAGCCCAGTATAGCGAACCTATTCTCAAATATATTCTAAAATATATTCATCTTTCTTCCGTTGTTTTTAATTATTTCTGATTTTAATTTGAACCTTGCCGTTTACGACACTGTAAATACCATCTTTACATCTCATTAGGTGGCTCTCTAACTTCCTTACAGTTTTATTGGGTCTGTTCTTCCTTGTTTTATTGCCCGAGTTATTGAAATGGAAAAGTCGTAATATTAAGCTTGTGATAGAGGGTCTTCCTCCAGTTCTTTGTTGCATGTCTGGAGGAAAGAGTCTCGTATAGGCCTCAGTTTTGAACAATGGCGCCGGGGCGGGATGGCTTTTGTCTTTCTTTGGTTTAATTTTATGATGGCGTTTATTCGAATTGGATTCCTGTTGCTATGAATGCCTTACATTTATCTTGCTGTTTGGGTTCGGATTTTATCAACCGTTTCTAATTTATATTTCGGCTTATTTTTACTTTTTCGTATAACTTATATTAGTTAAGACAAGCTGCCTAAAACTTGTCCATTATTGTGAATTTAATTTGATAGTGATGTATGAATGAAGTGATTCATTTTTTTCAGAACTATGAGTAAACCAGCTGTCCATAATTCAATTGTTGAATGTTACAATTGAAGTATTCTTACTTATTGAAGTCCACGATACGAAACTTTGATTCGATTATTGAAGGAAATATTTTCTAAAATCCCTTACGCTACCTTGATGCAATTGTAACAAATATTCAAATTTTATTACATCCTTGACCCATGGTAGATCTAAAAATCATCAAAATTTTTAAAATTATTAAGCTTCTATTCTTTTAGCATCAGTGCCGCACTGCTTTAAGAACAAAAGACCACATCAATGTCGGCATGACACAATGCGTTTATTCAAGTGTGACTGACCAGTAAGTTTTCACAAACTTTTGTTCTTCAGAAGGTCTTTCGTCCTCAAATCAGTGAACCTCACTTGGTTTGATTCAGTGCTCATGCTTAAGGTTTTGTTCATACGCATCATGTAGCATACGCATGCATCAAGATTCTAATCGTATACTTATGTAGAGCCAAAAAATTGATAACTTCATTTTTAAAGTGCTTTCTAAAGTTTTATTCCCTAAATTATTGTTAGGATTACTTCGAGCTTAAAATGAATGTCAGATTTTTGTTGTTGGATGTGAACAAAACATCCTAGTCAGTATCACTTCGTTAAGGCTATTCTTGCTGGACATGCCAATAATGAAGGTAATAAGTCGTACATGCACACTTCAATCAACGTTTCGAGAAACTAGTATTTTAAATTTGAAGTGTCATTTGCTAATTTTTCGTTATTAGTCAGCTAACACACGTTTAATGAGGGACTTGGCAATTATAAAATTTCAAAATGATTTGCGATTAACAGACCTTGAGAGTCTCGCGACTCTAAAGGTACTGAAATTTTCTTTAAGCTCCAATTGAACAGTGACTGACTACATTGACTGACAACATTGACTTACCCAACTGAACATTTTGAAATGTAACAGTTGATATCCTCGTGTGTTGAGTCTCTGTCTGAGAACCTACCAACCCTGGGTGTTGTTGTAAAACAAATTGATGCCTCATTCAGCTCGCACGTTTTCTGATCGTGACATGATTATCTCAAGATTAACTCGCAGAGACGCTCGCCGAGACTGGCAAACTTGCTGTATTGTGTCGTAACGCCACGTGGGATGGAGGTCGTGTCTTTGCGCAAGCTCTTCTTCCTCACGGTGTGAATTTCTTTCAGCCTTCAATGACACGATCATAATTTGAACATCCTTTTAGGCTTAATGTATGGCAAGCAGCGATACGCTTGTAAGCTTACTCGTTTCATGTCTTTTCAATCGCGTACCTTCTGGTATTTCGAGAAGATAAATTTTATGAAGTTTAGCATTTTATGATGAATCCGTGTTATTTCAATATAAGTCTTCCCACGAACGTTTTCTTTTGTATGAAAGTAGTGATGCAGGTTCACTTTAGTGCTCAATCATTTGTTGATTGATTTTTGTTGTTATTTACCAAGTGGCAGAGGATGGGCAAAAGTGTCTCAGATTTCTGAATCTCCTACTAGCTCCATCTTGTTTTGAATTTTTATTATCAGGCCAATCCCGTCGTTGGAAAAATTTGTTTTTGTCGATTCATGATCAGGGATTCAAATAAGCTAAAGTTTGTTTTGTGTAAAGCACGAAAATGTTTCAACAATTTGGCTCTAGCTGTTTACTTCCTACATAATCTTTTTCCTGCTCCCTCATCAAGTTTCGCTGTATTTTGTTAGGGTTACGGAAAATTATGTAAATAATTGTTGTGTCAACAGTACCTTTCTACGACGTAAAAGAAAGAAAAAACTACTTTCTCCTGGACGATTTCTTAATCTTCCGACATATTCGATCGCTTTCCGCTTCCTCTCAGCTTCAATTGCTTTTCCGGCTGCCTCTAACCTCAATGCCAGGCTACTCCACATTATTCAAGTCCCATGAGAATCGTCAAGTGTACATATTTCGAGACGTTAAGTATTCATTTTATTTCATGTAATGTTAAATCATTCGTGTTTGTCTCTTGCTGCCCTCTCTTTTGATGTAGGCAAAACCCGATGTCATTATGCACTGTCTGAGGCATTCCTGCTTCAAATTAGAGAAAATTTTTTTCGTGTGGTTTTTATTTGTTACATCTTGCGAAGCAGAAATTTGATATCCCATTTTAAAGTGCCGTGTTGCCGTTTCAACGATCGTGCCGTTTTCTATGATATCAAACTGCATGCAACGAAAAGCCTTGTTCGGACAGGGCTTCTTGTTTTTAGCAGGCTGTCAAACTTGTATTATTTAACTTAATATTTAATGGTTATGGTACTCCTAATTATCTGGATTTAGAGTGAGACAGGCATAATATTTTCCTTTTTAGGCCCTTCATGATATTCCTTACGCCTCATGTATGATTTATTGATGTCTGCTTGCCATTTCATTTCTTTTCAGTGGTAGGTATGTTTGTGTTCACGCCAGGGTGCCATATTTAAATTAATAGTGAAAACATTATGATCTAATGACAGTATTTCGTATGAAAATATTACTTCTCAAGGTTCCGTTTTATACAACAAATTTTGTGCATGAATTTTGAATTATTTCGAGCTGATTAAATGAAGGCTTTATTTTTATTCGCATGAAAATTAATTTAGCGAACTTGGAAGGAAGCATCATTGGTAGTACACGGATTAGTACTTTTTGAATCTGACGTTGCATTTAGAACGTGAAACTGTTCTTTACACTTCTTTCATGTACTTTAACCCTTGTGCGATGTTCATATTATTGTTACTCGGCCAGTGTTTGTGGGTCTGGTGGACCCCTTGCATGTTGTGGTTCTTAATGCTTCACAATCAAACACTTTTATGTTAGAATACACAACAGATGTTTACTTCATCCCAACTACAAGCAGTATAAACATGAAAAATGTTAGCAGCAAAAATGAAAATGGTTCCCACAGATCCGAACACCACACAAGAATTTAGTAGTTGTTTCAAAGGTTTAGTACTTCGTGTCATTTTGTCAGAGTACTTCAACTCGGGCTAGTTCCTTTTTACATCTTTACAACCGAGAGTCGTTCCTCATGAATGCGTTAAGTTTGCACAGTCGATCTCATTTCCTTTTGTTATACACGAGTGCTGCAAATGCATTTAAACGAAGCGCCTTGTGTGCGTGTGTATAATTAGCTGTGTGAGCAACTCATGCACTCAATCGACCTGCTTTGTGTTCCTCAAGCTTCCTGTTTATTGAGACGAGTTTATTTTTGGGCTGACTTTCACTTCATCTTTTGTGGGCAGCTTTGAGGCGGTGTTTATGTCGAGTTCCTTGATTATTGGAGTTCATCCCTGTACTGCAAGTGGTTATTTGCTAGTCTGTTATACAAACATGCCGTGGTTTAGTACATTCACTCCACTCTGTATTACTGATAAATCATCCCCGTCTAGTAGAGGCATGTTGATCATACCCGTTCATGTGAAACTCCTTAGAGATGTCCCTACAAGGTGCATCTCTGACCTCTCATCAGTGCACTTGGAAAAAGTTTGCGCATTTACTTTTTTCTACAATGCATTCTTGTTTTGCTTATCATTTTATTTTGCCCTAAGAGTGTCACTATGAGCCAATGTCCCCGGTAACTAATCTCTTGCACGAATTACGATCTTCATCTGTCTTTTTTTTTGGCTTCAAGATCTTCACGCTGTCATAGTAGCGAGGCTGTATCGTGACTGTGATTGTGCTATTCTGTTCATAACTACGCTACTCATTAACACGTTGCCTCCGATTGCCTGATTGGTGTAAAACTTCACTTTGTACGCATAGTCACTAGAAGGATCTGAAAAAATTACAGAACCTAACCTAAGTGGTACACATACGTACCACTTCGGAGTCAACGTGTTAACAATGGTTTGCCCATCTATTGTTCAGCGTGCTACAGCAACGTCGTTATTTCTAACTACTTTCATCATTTTCTCTCTTGTCTGTTGACTTATATTTTAATGAAAAGATTTCTGAAGAGGCTCTTGATTTCGGTTTATTCTGTGTTACTCTTCATATTTTCGGTGAGGCTTTTTATTTTATTAATTATTAATATTCACTTCTGAGCATGAAGAATTTTAAAATGTACCTTGTGTTTTTCTACCACTGTTCATTCGCCCCTGTTCTTGTACATCTTAATATCTGCAAAAACATTACCGTGCAATCGATTTTAGTTGAAACTTAGCATCAGATTCTAAATGCCTGAACTGAAAATTTGTTTTTTATACTCTACTCAAATTTTGATATCGGTGATATTGATTTGCCTCAAGCTATGTTTTCATTGTTAACCACAGAATGAAAATTGGAGTCATTTTTTCGATCTACTCTTGATTACTCAATTTTAAAATCGGGGTATGATATTTTATGCTTCAATGTGTTATTACCCACTTGTTTATCAGTTCTGTTGCTTGCGTTTTGCAAGAAATAACTAGCGTTCAAACTACGCATTCATTTTACACACGTTAAGTTTCTAATGAATGTAGGGATGCCGCCTCCTTGTTGCTCAGCGTTGTTTTTACTGGCGTCAAAGTTTACATTCTAGTCAAACTTTCGCGTGGTGATCACGCTCTGTGTGACTGCTGCTGTTAGTGTTG
>VCRD01000141.1:410466-459678 GCA_006783055.1 Trinorchestia longiramus
CTGCAGTTAGTGTTGCTGATGCTGCAGTTCGTGTTGCTGATGCTGCAGCTAGTGTTGCTGATGCTGCAGTTAGTTTTGCTGCTGCTGCAGTTAGTGTTGCTGATGCTGCTGCTGCTGCAGGTAGTGTTGTTGATGCTGTAGTTAGTGTTGCTGCAGTTAGTGCTGTTGATGATGATGCTGCTGCTGCAGGTAGTGTTGTTGATGCTGTAGTTAGTGTTGCTGCAGTTAGTGCTGTTGATGATGATGCTGCTGCTGCTGCAGCAGAAAAAGAGCCACTGTCGCTCTAGCGTGGTTTTGCCTTTCTTAATTTCACGGCAATTTCAATTGGAAATGGAGTTTGTGTCCTTCGGTTCGATTGTTTGAAATTCTGTCAATGAATTGGAAATTTCTTGACCAAAGATTCAGAGTGTCAGTAAAATGTATTCTCACTTTGCATGACAACAAACACTGATTTATCACGTACATGTTAGCTTGGATATTTAAGAGATTGAACGAAATAAATTTGACTGGGCATTATAATTAGTAAACGAACACATAAAATCGCTTAAAAGTAAATTTAGTAAAAGTCTTAAATTGGTAATCAGTCGAAGAGTGAGTGCAGATTTTGTGATTTTTTAGTCGGATCATTTATTTATTTTAAATTTTCATCTGCTTAGCAAAGCTCGGTCAATTTAGTATGGTTGGTTATTTTCTCTTCTTTCTCTTCGAGAGTTTCCATTAGTTACTAGAGTTCATTGTGAGCTGTCATATTCTCAATGTTCCAATTATTGAACTGTGAATTTGGTCAGTTTTGAATCACTTCCTTCATTCAAAGTGAGTAAAAACTTCCTTATGATATGTTAATAATAAATAAAATACGATAACTTCTGGTTCGTTGTTGACACTTTTTTCTCTTGTTGAGTAATTTCTTTGCAACCGCATTGACTCGACTGTGTAGTTCCTGCCACAATGAATAGCATTGTTTTCGCCTTTGATTTTCTTTATGATGCAAATAGCTTAAGCCATTGTCCGACCGCGATTGTCCATGTAATTCTTTGGTTTGGCCCGGAAATGGAGACTGTATTTATGTCCTCATCACCGGAAGATGAGATCATCTTCCGGCTAGAAATTATCAACCAATGAAACCACTTCTTGGTCGGTCGTATTGATGGATTCATGCAGAGTGGGATGCAGTGACTGAGAGCCTGTAATTGTTTCTTTGTTACCTACACTCATTATTCGTGCGTTCCTCATTAGACTGCATCCCAATTAATACAGAAGTAAAATCCCTTCAATGTAAACCATACTTTGCCTTTACGATGTTTAGCTCCCGTGGCTCAGATTCAGGTTCTAAATATAGCACAAAATGTTCGGGACAAGTTTAAGAGGCACATTCAAGGAATAAAAATGTGCAATTTCATCTCATTATCGTCCGTATAGAGCAAATTTGACTTGGTGATCATAAAATAAGGCGAATTATTACGCCATTGAAGTCCACAACATTGCATAGTTGGGAGTTCAAGATTTGAATGATTCATTTTTATTTACGATTCCAAACCCTTGATCTTAAAATCATCTCTTAAAGTCTTTAATCTTCTACTTATCGTGGTTAATCTGCTTCCGATTACCGGGGTTGGTTGCATCTCTTAGATCTTTAATTTTCTCTTTATCGTGGTTATTGTGTTCCCGAGTGCCGAGGTTGGTCGCACACAAGCAGCTGTAGAAACCAGTAATTGTTTTTGGTGACAGATGTCCCGGATGCTGTGACTCGCTGTGCTCTTCCATTCTGTTTTAAGCAAAGCTTTCACGAATGTCAGTACAAGCGATCGATTTGTTTAACTATGAATAATGTGAAAGGATTTAAAATTCTTTTGTGTGCTCTTTTGCTTCATATTGTGTGTGGAGACTTGTTTCAATTTAGGTTCTGGTTATAGTAATTATTTGGTAAGTGAAATGAATTGCCTTACCCCCTCCAGTCTATAGTTTTAATTGCACGTCTCTATTGGACTTACCAATACGTGAAGAAAAAATATATTAAAATAAGGCTCTAATTCACCAATGTGAACATTTCGTACACTGATACTTGTAGTTTAGGGCAGTCTTACCAAACTGCTCTTCTATGCACAGGGTGCAGCATCATAATTTTTTTCGCACACCAAAAAGTTATGATAAAAGGAAGTCATGTTGCCGCACGCTGTACTTTGATACATGCTACGTACATTATTGAGTGTGTAAACTTATTTCAGATCTGAAATGATTGGCGTTTTCTGTACTTCAGTTGGAGTTGAGAGGTGATGTTTTTTGAGATTTGTTTTCATTTGACGTTTCTCTCTCCGTAGTTGATATGGACTTGCTTTCATACCCCTTTGAAATTGAAAGAGATCGGTCCGCCAGTTCTAGACTATTACCCAAAAAAGGTATCTCTTTCGCGCTCCTTTTTCATACCCATTTTTTCCGTATCTTAGCTCACGTTGAGCGTGTACTTAAGACCTTGGTTATTTAGCCCTGTGATCTTTCACTGATCCTTCGATGCCGTGCCTCTTTCTGGGTGGCTGAAGATGATTTATGTTCTACCAAGGAGAACAGTCTGACATTTTCGCTACCGGGGCGGTGCTTCCAAATCTGCGTTCTTTTTCTTTGATTGTGGTTCTGGCGGCGCTTTTTTCAAGTATTACTTTACCACCGAGCTCTGTCAGGTCACGATTTTAACCTCAAGGCCCAGGTCTTTGAGGGTTATTGCAAGCGCTCTTGTGCACTATTTTACATCACTTCAAGCGCATGTCTGCGTGGCCATGACAAGTTTTATATGAGGTGACTGCTAAGTTATCGATTTCTGTCACCGCTTCGAGCTCTGATTTCCCATCTGAAACAGCATTTGTTATTCGAAGATTGGTAATTATTTGGGTGCTTTATTCTCTCGAAGAAAATATTCAGTATTCGAGTTCATGTCTTTGTGATGTCCATTACTGATGTGTATTTAATATCAGGGGTTTAATGAATCAGTAAGTTGTGATTGTCATCAAAGCAGTTGAATTAAATTTAAAGAATGCCAGACGACTCGGAGAGTTTTGGTGCAACATCTCTTGAAGTTGCTTGGAAAGCTTACGAGTCGCTGGAAAAAATAATGAATTGCGTCTATGTAATTGGTTTACCTGTGGTTTAGTATTTTGAATATCCATTCACGCTCTAAACACGTATTACGAAAGGGCCCGTGTAGAAATTCTTTGAATATTATTCCATTATATATTGTTTGGCATTCAATAATATGTAGGAAAATAATGATATATTTCAAATAAAGAATGCTAGTGAGTTGCTCAATGTTGTTTACATTAGAACTTGTCAATTTCTGTGAGTATTTCGTTCCTTTTTAAGAATTCATTTTTTACAAATCGCTTTCTTCCCAAGAAGCGTTTGGAATTTATTAGTATGAGCCCCGCAAAATTTGCTCTAACGATTTGCTTCCGCGAAGCGTTGGTTTCCTCTCGCTGTTGAGGCTTTCCTTTGCGGCTGATGTCTTGAGCTTGTGCTAATTTATTGCATAGTTTGTTGTAATTTTGCTTACGAACTCGTGTGCTCATTCTATTCGAAAAAATACAAGTATGGGCGCTTCCACACGAGTTTAAATCGAGTTTTTTTCAAAGTCGTGTTTTTTCCTCCAAATTACACACTGAAGCACATCGTCTGCTGCATAACTTTGAGGACTTAGCATTTTACAGGGAAGACGTCGGATTCTGTGGCCCTCTCGGGAGACGAGAGGGGGCTGATGGTACTTGTCTTCAGTTAGTGTACCCGATGCTGATGGTACTTGTCTTCAGTCAGTGTACCCGATACTGATGGTACTTGTCTTCAGTCAGTGTACCCGATACTGATGGTACTTGTCTTCAGTCAGTGTACCCGATACTGATGGTACTTGTCTTCAGTCAGTGTACCCGATACTGATGGTACTTGTCTTTAGTCAGTGTACCCGATACTGATGGTACTTGTCTTCAGTCAGTGTACTTCAGGCAACGCGCGGTCCTCAAGTCTGGACTCCGTGTTACTGGACGCGCTGCCAGCAATGTGTGCTGTCAGCCAGCAATGTGCTGTCAATTAGCAATGTGTGCTGCCTGATCTTTCTGTTTTCTTCTTTCCAGTCCCTTGAAGTTTCGCTTTTCTTCTCATTTCACGCTTTCGTTTTTTTGAGATACTTGTGCCGTCTCTTTTTGTCAGCTCAAACTGGATGGGCTAGTCGGTATACTGAAAACTTATGCCGTTGTGATGACAACTGGCTCTTCTTGCTGAGATTCATAGGGACATTTGTCTTAATTGAGCAGTTCAAATCCATACACTATACAATTTTAGTATCGAGAAAATCCTTGAGGTACGGCCATCCCTGGTGAAAAATACATACTCTTAGTCATTGTTTACTCAATCAGTCGTAAACGTAAACCTAATGAAAAACTTTTCATTTATACTTGTGAGGCTCAAAATTGGTTTCATCAGTTTGATAAGATAGATTATGTTGAAATGCCACCACGTATAAATGAGTATTGGTAGAGATCGATAAAGATTGGTATTTGCCGTGCATTGAAGTTTCTGCTTGTTCCTCCTCTATCTTACATACATTTGATCTGGTTCTTACTTGTGTTCGTGAACATTAATCATTGTTTTTTTATTTATGCTTGCCAACTGTATTTCCATTGTTCCTATTAATGTACAGGGTGGGGCATAATTCCTGTTACATCTTTTCAAATTAGTTTTGAAATGGCGTACGCAGAGTGTTTTTTGAAAAACACTCCCTCATCTCCAGACCTTAACACGTTGACTCCGAAGTGGTACGTATGTGGGCCACTTAGGTTAGGTTCTGTAAATTTTACAGTGCCTTCTAGTAATAATATGTACAAAATGAAGATTTACACCGGCCAGGCAATCGGAGGCAACGTGTTAATGCTCTTCATTATTCGTTTAAGGGTAGTTCGTGTGACTATTAACGATATTCCTAAAAGATTCCGCAAAGTATTGAGGGTAAAAGGAAAGTATTTCGATTAATTTTGTTTCGTGGTCGCAGATTAGTAAATTACTTACTATTTGTTACATTCAAATAGTAGTACTTGTTACTATTTGAAATAAATGTTGTTGTTTCAAGAGCAAAATTGTTTTTGTTTTATGAGAGTATTTATGCCACACCCTCTTCTAGTCCTCTCGTTCTGCGTACAACATACATCAAAATTCTCGCTTATTTCATGTAACAAGACTCATTCAAACAGATTTCTAAATCTGAAGTTTTCTGTAAGGGCATCATTAATTAGCAAAGAGTCGACCCACCCTCTATTGACCTCTTTGGTTGGCCTCAGGTCTCTCACCTCCAGACCTTGAAGTGTAAAACTCTTGTTCTTCCTTCAGCATCCTCAGCTGCTCCGTCCTGACGCACATGACAAGATAGACTTTCACCTCCTGCTAGTTCACGATCCACAGTTAAAATTGGCAATAAAATTTTTTTTTTCGCAGCTGTCTAACATGGCGCCGTTCTCTGAATCCTGTGAAGTGCTTGATGAACGTATTGGATAAATTTCTATTCTGCGGATGCATTTTAACCGGCGTTTTTGTTCAGGGAACCAGATTAGTGGACAAACTTTTATGGTGTCGAGTTACTAACGCACCTGAGGCAAATACGAGCGTTTGACGGTCCTTTATCTAGATGACGGAGCAATTTTACGTAGGAAGGGTGTGCTCCTACGAGCGACATATGTACAGTATATGCTTGGAGGGTTTAGCTTCGCCTTAATTTTAGTTGCTTATTTCTGTTATATAAGCATAAATGAACTGGTATTAAAAATATTTTTGGAATCGTATGTTAATTCGTTTATAAATCGTCCTTGATTTGAGACAATACGTTGTTTTACTTTATTTTCATTTGCTGCTATCACTGCAAGTTTTTTCTTTATTTTTTGTTGGATGTTTAACTGCTGATGAAGCAAAATTATATTATGCTTGTTCTATCATGAATTAGGATATTACTAATTTCAATTTCAGTACGAGAGTGTAAAACCACCCAAGATTTAGGATCCGCATACTGCATATAAATTACGGAACTCTACCAGAGTAAGCAGCTAAGAAACTCAAGCTTATTTAGTGCAGTCTCTCGAGTGAAACATTTATTTTGCTTCAATATTCATTACTTATTACTTAGGATCTGACGTCAACTAGAAAGTTGGTTCATTTTCGGTGTCCCTTCAAGCTCGCAATGGCGACTGCATGGGTGGAGCAAGGCTGCCCCGGCCTTGTCTTGCTATAGGCGTCTCTTTGTACGCGAGTGCTTAACCTACGGCAGATGTTGACGTTTCTGGTGGGCCTTTTGAGCGGTGGTCTCGTGTTGATGTGCGGCCATTAGGACCAGCGGTGATGTGTTGATGTGCGCCCGTTAAGACCAGCGGTGATGTGTTGATATGTGCGCCCGTTAAGACCAGCGGTGATGTGTTGATGTGCACCCGTTAAGACCAGCGGTGATGTGTTGATGTGCGCCCGTTAAGACCAGCGGTGATGTGTTGATATGTGCGCCCATTAGGACCAGTGGTGATGTGTTGATGTGTGTCCATCAGGATCAGTGACTCAGCCACTGAAGTATTTTGACCTGATCACAGGCCAAGTTTTGCCAGATAAAATAGAGCTAATAATATTTGTTCGTTTAATGTTAATAGAAAATGCGTCTGCAAAAAAATACATTGTAAATTTTACAATGGTATTTGTCTGCATGGTTCGCTTGTTAAACACTTGCATTATTATATATCATTTGTAAATCGTTTGCTGCTGCTAGGCTAGAATTTCATTACAGGGTTCTACCAGTAAAACAATAACAGTTTGAATGAATTTTTTAGCAAATGTGTCCCGTGTAAACACATACATAGTTATAATCACGTACAATGTGATAAAAACTTTGTATCTATAAAAGTCACGGGATTCAATTATTGAATGAACTGCTTTTTTCGATGGTAATTGAATAACTGTGTTTGGTGCGTTCAAGTTATCGTGGATCAGAAAAGTATTGTCGATTCTAAAAATGAGGTTAGCAATCCTGATGGATGTATACATGATCCAATTGCTTGAAACCGATGGATTCAAATTTATTGAGGAAATCAATAGTGTTTCTGAAAAAATGAAGTCCAGTTTTGCGTATGAATTCCGGTCTCGATAAATGTTGAGTGTTTACATTGTCAAACGACATCACGTGTTAAAACTGTTTACAAAAGTAACTTGTTGATTGTAGTTATGAAGTTTTGACTTTGTTCCCGTACTAAACGATTATTCCGTAGTTCTGTCTCTAATTTCCATTTTCAGCTGGTGGGCTCCGTTTTTGACTATTGGTGCTGATGCTTGAGGTTTAGTGTTGTTTCTTCGTTCTAGTCTTTTGTCTGTTCATATTTATCTCTACTATTCTATTCTCTACTATTTTCTTCACTATTCTTAGGCGTACGAACATTCAACTTTTATTCATTCAGTATCAAATGGCAATCAAACGCGGTGTTTTCCTTTATAAAAATCCGTGTTGAAGGCCCGTATTTTTGTTGAAGTTCATTTCCGAGCGAGAGATGTTTTTGAAACGTTCCTTTTTTGCCGTCAGGGAGACGGCGATTATCTGTTCGCTAGTTCTGCTCCATCAATCGCTGGCCAGGGCTTGTCAGCATCAAGGTTGTTTCTTGCATTGTTCTTGGTCTTATCATTTCCAAATGCCGGTAGTGTGGGCGATAAATTAAAGGCTTTTTAGACTCGGGTCGACAACTTTATTTTGTGGAAAATGACGATCGAGTTTTACTAACGTGACGAAATTTATATTCAGACACCGTACTACAGATCTCACCACACGTAGAAAATCCACAACCGAGAGCCATTGTTTTACTGAAGAGGATGGAAAAATCACCAAGTTTCGTCCAAAATTTTGCATAGAAAATGCGAGCAGTAGATGTACCAGGAATGCTGTAACTTAACTGCTTTCCTCTTCTGTGCGTACGGAAATAAAAACGGCTTATTTTCCTTACTGGACTACCTGCGTTTTCATGGTCCGGAGCTATATCCCCTTTACTTCTATATTATTTCCACATGTTGATTGAGTGAGTACAGTTGCGTTCATTTTTTTGTCATTTCAATCAGTAAATCTTCCAAATATCACCAGCTTAGTCGACTGGTTATCACCAGCTTGGTCGACTGGTGAGCGAATCTGCTTGCGAGCAGAAAGACCCGGGTTCGAATCCCGCTGCCGACATGGTTGACGCGGCTAGAAATACGGCATGGGACTTGGGTAAACAACCGAATAATTATCGAAGTAATTATCCGACCCAAGAATGGGCCAGAAGGTTCGTTCCTATAGCCTCATTCTATTTTATTCTATTCTATTCTAACTCTCTGCATTGGTGTGCATTTTTTCCTGTTTCAACAAATTTGGAAAGTCAAGTGTGGCATTCTTGGCCTTTTCTTAGATTTCAATGTACGGGTAGTCATTCTTAATTGTTATTACAATGAAAAACATTCAAGTGCGCTTTAATTATGAAAATGTTTATTGATGATACCAGTATATATGTTTATAGACATGAAGTTAGGCATTTTTCTAGGGTCATTTTGTGTTAAATTATACTTATCGATTATCTGGGTAGGGACTTCTAGGCCATTAAAAGTTGTTTAATCTTAATTTTCATTAAAAAACTTACAATAATAATTTTTCTCAATAAATTGCTTGGTGATGTATAATTCATATATAAAATGTGTTATTCTTAAAGCTGCTTTCGAAACTTTATACCTACCATTTATTTTGTTGATCTATTTAATTCTTTTTGTTTTTGTCGTGGTGCATTCTTCTCTGGGATGTATAGGTTGTATGCTGTTAATTGCCACTCATTCATGACCTCCATGTGGAAAATATTTTAATTTTTTCCAAGACTTTTCAATACATTGCGTCGGTGCATTGTTCCGAGTACGCTGTAAATTATTTGCATCTTAAAATATTGCGGAAAATAGACGAAATCCATCTAGCGAACTGTAGCAGAGGAGCTGTTGGGGAATTATCATCAGAAACGAGGATAGAACAGAAAAAATAATGAATGGAGAAATATGGATAAATCACGAAGAAATTATTTTCATCATTAAAGACTAAATGTTTCGATATTGATATATGTTTGTCTGTTTCATCATAGTGGTGTGACATGCGAAACATATTATTAATTGAATTATTTATCTTCAGGCTATTTTTTCGTGCAAATTGCTTACGTAGTGTATGAAAATGCATACCTTGAACTTTGTTTAATAGTGGCGTTTAATGTTTGTATATTTTTTTGCTGTAAATGTGCACAAAGTTTGAGAATTACATTGTGTCTGAAATTTATGCTAATTCAGGAATGCCCGGCCTGGAATTAATGCAGGGTTCTGGAATGCCCTGCCTGGAATTAATGCAGGGTTCTGGAATGCCCTGCCTGGAATTAATGCAGGGTTCTGGAATGCCCGGCCTGGAATTAATGCAGTGTTCAGGAATATCCAGCCTGGAATTAGTTTAGGGTTCTGGAATGCCCGGTCTCGATTCAGTGCAGGGTTCTGGAATGCCCTGCCTGGAATTAATGCAGGGTTCTGGAATGCCCGGCCTGGAATTAATGCAGGGTTCTGGAATGCCTGGCTTGGAATCAGTGCAGGGTTCTGGAATGCCCGGCCTGGAATTAATGCGGGGTTCTGGAATGCCCGGCCTGGAATTAATGCAGGGTTCTGGAATGCCTGAAATGAACACCAAAGAGAAGTTTCACTCGTATTTTTCATTTTTGTTCGATGCAAAATAGGAAAAGCGATAATTTTAAGATGACAAATACGAGCATTAGTAGCTGACAGTCACTCCGTTTAGTGAGCTGTTTTACAGTCTTTTAGCCAAAAATTTATTCTGAGTTTTACATTCATTAGTTTATTTTCAAGTATATTACGTCTAGTGCACATTTAATTTGTATAATAATTGTCACTATGGTTGTAATTCTGTACCAATATTATTATTTCATTGCACCTTCCGGTAAATTTTTGATTTATATAAAAAAAATTACTGCACACCGCTGGTGTAAATGTTGCCCTATGCCTGCTCAGTTATACCTGCACAGGTGCCCTGTGCCTGCACATGATGCTGTACCTGCACAGGTAACTGACAACCCAGCAAGTGTGTGGCCCAGCGAGTGGAGTAGTGTGGAGGGTGTGCCAGAGGAGCGAGTCAGTGAGGCGTACAGACTCCTGGTGTCTCATCTGCGCCGTCTCACGTCTGAGAGAGACCACTACTGTCTCGTGAGTACAGTCTCATAACTTTGTTGTGTCTCGTGTGAACAGTCGTGTTCCTTTGTTGTGTCTCGTGTGTACAGTCGTGTTCCTTTGTTGTGTCTCGTGAGTACAGTCTCATCACTTTGTTGTGTCTCGTGAGTACAGTCTCATCACTTTGTTGTGTCTCGTGAGTACAGTCTCGTCACTTTGTTGTCTCGTAAGTACAGTCTCGTCACTTTTTTACCTGTCCGATCCTCTTACTTGATAGATGAAATTGAATTGAAATACATGCAATGCTGTACAATTATTTTGCACATTCAAATTTTCTTAATAAAACACGTGGTTCCTTAAACTCACCAACGTCGTTTACGAGGCTCTGACTCCAAACTTCGTTATCGCAGTCTCCAAATACACGGTAGCATTTCTTTTCATCCTGTTGTCTGTTGTGTTGCTGCACATATTTATTTATTGTTATTTATGTGCATTTTTTTCGTACAGAAGTTCTGCTTCAACCTAAGCCTGAAATCTAAATAGCCTTTTTTACTGAACATTCCTTTGAAGTAAGATTCCTCTTCGAGTTTTTTCATTGAATTCATACCACTACGAAGTTATTTTTCACGATTTTGGTTTTTATTGTTGAACATTCGTTTGAAGTAGAATTACTTTTCGAGTTTTCTTCATTCAATCCATGCCACTACGACTTTATTTTTCACGATTTGGCTTTTTTTATTGAGCATTCGTTTGAAGTTTTGAAGTAGGATTACTCCCTGACTTTTCTTCATTAAATCCATGCCACTACAACTTTATTTCTCACGACTTGCTTTGGCTTAGGAAGTGTTCATGTGATTGCAGGAGTGGCTGCGTGTGGCGTGTGGCGAGAGCGTGTGTGGCGACGACGCTGAGTCGCTCAACTCAAGCAGCAGTCACCTGGCCGTGCAGCTGGCCGACCACAAGGCCCAGCTCAGGAGACTCAGGCAAGACCAGTAAGTACACAAACCAAAAAGTTTATTTCCATTAAGTTAATACGTAAAATAAGATTGAACAATGGGCTTTTAACTCTACAGGGAACACTATTGCTCCGGAAGTACGATACATTAGAAATAAGTCATTAATATCCTATATTTAATGTTTCGTTCTGAGATTAAAGGATATTACGTAAGAGACCAATGCAAACGAGTTAAAATTCACGCAATGTCACCTTCAGTCATGAAGTAACTGGTCGTTATACAGTTAAGGCAGCGGAAATTAATTCAGCAGAACAGTTCAAGCGTACCTGTCAAAAGCGAGGAGTTTCCTGCAAACGATGTGTTCTCGATAGAAAAGTGTCAGGTGTGTCATAGAAACCTATCAGTCCTGCATGTCTCATTTTAACGTCAAACACGATTTTTTAATCATAATTTCGGCAATGTTTTTTATTAGGATGGGCTGGAATGCCCGTTCATACTCAACTGATCAGATGACTTCAGCGCGACTGTAAGCATTGCTAGGGAGCTTTAGTCTCTCTTTAGGCTGCCTGTATTATATGCATCTAAGTTGAACTATCGCTGTTTTATCACAAGTTCTGAGAAAAATAGTCTCCAGGGTCTTAAACTTGATCACAACTCCATGTTGGTCTTCCTTGGTTGTTGGGGTCTGCCCTGGCATAGCCGTAATGGATTAATCAGCAGCTCTTAAGGCAACTGGGACTCGAAGAGCATCAACTCCGTAGGACAGTTTTGCTCTTAGGCGCTTTTCCGAAAATAGGACAACTGTGATAAATGGAAGAGTAACGGACAAAATAGGAACGCATGGGATAAAACAAACACAAATGACAAAATGAAAATACATGGAGCAAAATTGCACAAGAGACAAAGTAGGAACACAAAGAACAAAACGGGAACACAGCGTGAGTGGCAACCTCCCTATTTTCCCCACGAATGAGTGCATGGTTGGGTGTGGTGACCTTGCAACCGTCCCATGCACCGTGGGTAAACCTCACGATTGTGTCCCACGTAAGAGCTCAAGATCAGTAAGCGTCGCTGGAAACAGCCTTTTTTTTATCACTTCCAGTGCGTTTTATTGAAAGCGTTCACTCTTAACATCAGTTCTTGTGTCGATGACTTATTGCTTTAATACAATTGCCTTTATAACGTTGTGAGTGTGGGGGGCGGCATCTATTCCGCCAGACATAATTTCCCAATATTGAATAGCTTCGTCTCAACCCTCCTCGTATCAGCCCTCCTCGTCTCAGTCCTAAAATAGACGAGTACGAACATCAACCAAGAATTAGTATGAACTGATTACAAAGTTCAATGCAGCAATTGAGTCTCAAGTTTGAGGTGAAGAACTACATACAGCAGCAATAAAAGGATAGTGTCATGTCAGGCGATCGCTGTGCGTTTTGTGCTCGTTGTGCTTGTGAGTTGCTCACGTCTTCTGCTCGTTGTGCTTGTGCTCGTTATGCTCGCGTGCGTTGCTCAAGTTCAGGTTGAACGCATGTGATCGTGAGCGTAACGCCCGCGGTTTGTCCTTGCGAGACACTTGGCCATAACCTGAGGCTGTAGACGCCCCTCTGTTGCTGGGCTCTTGTTTATTGAGCACCCAGTAGTGATGCTTCACCTCCTCTGTTGCCGGGCTCTTGTTTATTGAGCACCTAGTAGTGATGCATCACCTCCTCTGTTGCCGGGCTCATGAGTTTCTTAAGGCATCCGCGTTGAGCGGGAAGTTCATATTTTCATTTGAGAAATTCTGTTTCCGTTCAACTTTAATGCGAGGCTCTATGCAGGTAAAATTCTGTATTTCTTTAATGACACAACTATAACGTTAAGGATTCCACATTGATTCAACATGCTCAATTGTGCATGTTGTTGCAAAAGGCAACATCTGGAATCATTCGACTATCTCAATTTTTTTCAAAAACAACAAAGCGTGTCAGTATAATTAACGCTTCATTCTTTCCCTATTTGTGGAAGGACAAACTGAAATAAACAATTGGCTTCTGTACGTTTTTTTTCGCTTTGATGCTTGCCTAGCATCAGCAATAATAGCTCATCCTTGCGTTTTTGTTATTGAGTAAAGGCCTTTGTGTTATATCTTAGACCAATCAGACCCGAGTTTCTCGAGTGTTACCGCAGTTATTTTCTCAGATTTTATTCTTTGCAAAAACACGAAGAATTACAGGTGCTCATAAACTATAAAATTTATTATTTTATTACTTCAAAGCCCTCACAACGCACAAATGGGTCAGGGTTTGACTTTAAATTTGGGATCTAAACCTGGCCTTCCAATGACAGCTCGAACCCATCATTTAAACCTATTATCTCGTGCATCGATTGCGATGCAAAAATTGATCCTAACTTTTTGATGATAAAGGAAACTTTCAGATACTTTTTGTCATATTAAAAAATTTCGACTCAAACTGCATATGGTCTCCGTGAGTTGTGTTCTTAAGTAATGTTTTGCAAATATCACCCAGAGAGCGTATGATTAAATCACCTGGATGCAAACCCAGTCCTTGGCTTTGAGCTTTCGGGGTTTCATTGAACCCCGGAAACAGAGTTTTTTCGATGATAATTTCGAGGTATTATTCATGGCACTGATCGCGATGCTAGAATTTGTTCTGTAAATCGTGTTAGCCTTGGGCGGGTCATGCTTGGTCGGCCGGGGCCCCTCGTCAGTCAAGCACGTAGGAAATGCGTCATCTTCCACCCTCAGAAGACGCTTGAGCGGGATGTGTTTTGCGTCATTTTTCGCTTGTTTTCATTTACCCTCTACGAGACGTACCAGGTTTTACTTTGAAGCGAGGTAAATTAACAATCTTTTGCGTTCATAAGTTAATTTCCACCGATACAATTCTCGTCTCTCATGTTGCTCCAATGAACGTTTTTATCGCCTGATCTCACTTTTTTGCCGCACGCATTGATATTTCGAAGGCAATAATTTCTCTTTAATGTGCTCAGAAAAACTAGTTACAGAACATGTGAATTGTTTCGCTAATGCTGCTTGCTGCAGCCGATTTAATAACTGAAAAGCTCTACCAGAGTTCTTGGTTGGCCTATTGTCTTCTTGTTCTCTTTGAATTACTGGCAAACTTTCTGAGCGATAATTATTAAGTTCGAGGTAAGTTTTCATCATTCCATTGTTAATGTGGGGAACGTTTCTCAGTTAAGGTCTTTAGCTTAACGAACTATGATATTTTAAAATGTTATCAGCTTCTGCTGCATGGCGTAACTGCTTGTGATGAAATAAAGAGTGACTGCATAAATACGAGTTTGAATAACATTTAACAGAATATAGTAACAGGAACGAGCCGTCTGATCTCTTTTTGGGCTGCTACCTAAGTCTCATGCTATCGAAAATAAAGCTATCAATCCCGCACAGGCACCTTAACATGTACACACACTTCAGTCACATACACGCACATTAATCACTTGCGGGCATTTTAGTCACGCATACTCATCGCAATCATACAGAGGCCCCACGAGTTTAGAAGAATATGGAATCAGTACTTGATAGAACTGGGGCGTTCCTTAGCCAATATTTGTTGAGTTGACTTTTGAATGTGTTCACGGTGTCAGCAGAAACGATATTTAAGAGCAGCTGGTTCCAGGTTCTAGCTAGGTAGTCCATTAGTCGTATGTATTTTACTCTCGGATACTAATCTTCAGTATCAAAATAAATGCAGATAAATTCAAATTCTTAAAATTACAGGGTTTGTTTCATTGCTGAATGTATTAATTATGAAGAGGCCATTACGTCAGCGTTGTTAAAAACTTTTGGAATAGATATTTAAAGGGCTTTCAGATAATTAAGTTCTGATGTTTGTCGTAAAACATTGATACAAATTGAGGGGAGTTTGTGCAAAAAAGCAATTATTTAGCCGTGTGTTAAATCGTTACTGCGATGCAAGCTTGCATTATTTTGTAAATCGCTCTAAAGTTTCATTAGATGGTGTAACCTTGTTCGAAATTGGGGTGTGCAGAACGTTTAGATACATTCTCACTGGAATTTATTTGTTGCGTAAAATGTGTCAAGCGTTTTCAAATTTTAGATTCCCTGTCCACCTCGACCCAGTACACGTAGTGAGTTTAAATGCAGACTGTTTTGTTCATTTTTGGTGCAGGTTTTTGCAGACTAACTCGTGGGTCGGCGCCCGCTTCTGTATATTTTCTTGCCCTGGCCTCAAGGACCGTTAACATTGTCCAATTTTGTCCATGGAGCCTTGTGATCTTAAATTATTGCAGGGCATTTTTGTTTTAGAGTTTAGACATTATGTACTGGTGCTTATTTTCTGGTTGGGAAGGCAGATCTCTTCTAGTATATCGTTCGCACTTGTTGGTTTTATGGGTGTCCTGGAACTTCATTTCATGCTGGTATCTAGTATACACTTTGCCTTGGAAGTTATTTCACTCTGAATGAAGTACTGTCTTTCTATTTGCTCAGCTAGTGTACGCTGTGCGAAAAAGACTGAGAGAATCAACCTTTACAACGTTTTATTCATAAGTTATCCGTTGGTTGGCTCTAATTTTTTCATTGGAATTTGTTATGCATCAAATGGCTAACCAATAAAAAACATTCATGCTGAGATGCGTCTTTCTATGACATAGTTAGAAAATATGATAGACTTCATTTTGGATGGTAAAACGTTTATCTTTTTCATGGTTCTATTCAAAGTTTGCTATGAATTAACTGTTATCAAGTTCACAGGTTTTGAACGTGTGACACTACCCCTTCAGTACGTTGTTAATAAGTATAGAAAATACTATTAAAAAAAACAGGCTGTTGCTTTTTGTACATTCCATCTGATGATTTTATTCTCTCAGTATGTCGCGAGAACACAGTAGAATTCTCTGATTCTGTAATGCAAATTTCATTTTAAATTCACCATGCTAGATTTTATATTCTTTCCTTCACTGCTGGTTAATTCGTGCCCGCCCACCTTTACATCTGCATTCATTGCTTCCATGCCACGTGTCTCCTATTCCGAGAGGTGGTCTTTTCTTGGGAACACTTCTCAGAAAAACTGGATTATTATTAGTTTGTCATTGATATTATCTTCTCTGTCTAATTATTGCAAGTTATAAATAGGCACGCTCTAGACATTTAAAACATTTTTAAAACCCACCTTTGGACAACAAATGGCTTTTGTCAAAGCCTATTTTGTTGAACTTGATGCAAGATAGCTAGTTATTAGGCCTTCTTATACTATTGTACAGTTTAATTTATTAGCAGCCTAGGTTTTAATCCTCTTACTGTTTTTGCCTGCGTTCCAGTTATGACATAAATTGCCGTCTCTTCATATTAACCGCTAGAGCTAATTCCGATTTGATGATTTTTATATCGTTGATGTATAAAAAATAACTAGTCATAAACTCAAGAGTCTGGCTCATGATGCCCGACATTATCCAGGGCTTTAGTCAAGATTTATTGCTTAAATCGCGCCAGTGCTTTCTTGAGCGACATTTCAATAATCGTTTGAACGTGATAGATTCAAGGTTTCCTTGAGATTTCAAGCGTAGAGTGAAGCACTCTCTCTTAGTATAAGACTATTTTCTTTGCTACGTGCATGATTTAAATACGTGTAGAACAAGCGCAACTTGCATAGCATTTGCATTACAAAACTTGCATGGCATTTGCGTTACAAAACTTGCATAATATGATTTCTTAGATTTTTGTTACTTTAAAATACTTACAACTATTACGCTCATTTTGAGGCATGGATGTTTTCGTTCGTTCTCGGATAGGCCCACCAATTCTTTCCACTACTTCATGTGTGGTGTATTCAATGTTTCAAAATTCAATCTGAGCACGGTTGCCTTGCATGGTTGAATTTTAGATGGATCAGTCCCAGTCTTTCTCAGAAAAAATTATTTCGGTACGTTGTGAGCCCCAGGAGTTGTGAGTGTTTCTATCCGGGCCTCATTATTCTATGAAGAAATAATCACTTCATTTTAAAGCTCAATCCTCTACACAAAAGGCAAGAAGTTTGCGACGGAAACGTCGGAGCTGTGCCTGAAAAGAACGAATTTCCTGCCTTTTGTGAGCCCAGCAAGTAGAGAAAATCCTTGCAGAATTCGACGGATTACCGTTTTTCTCTTGCTGATACTGTTTTGAATACTCACTCGAGTACCAGTCTCCTGTCGGTAATCGTCTGCTTTGTTGCACGGGCCTTGTTTCTTTCTGCAGTGCCAGCTTCTTTGTTATGAATGAGCAAGACTTTTTTTACGTCTCTGTGTATGAATGCCTCGCAATAATAACTTTTTTGGTGAAATTTGACGTCTAACGTTGTGTATTAAACTTTTACAATTATTTATCTTTTCGCAAACTCATGATGATATTGAAATGAATTTCACTCTGTGAATCTTGTTTCTTAAAATCGAAATAAAAATTGAATACATTTACACCTATTTAAGAAACCCATTTTACTTGATGTAAAAGTTAATCTATTACAGTTCTCAATGCAATATTCATGAAGTCTTTCAACACAATCGTTTAATTGAGTGACACTTGTTGCTTGCTTACACCCGATGTCACTTGCAATTTGTATTCCATTCCTCATTACTCGGGTATGCGAATATGTAAGTTGGATAATCTCAATAACATCACCCTAAACTCTTCCTCTCCATTCTTCTCATTCATTGGTCGTTTTAGGAATTCAATCTTTTCATCAAAGTTTTTTTAGTTAACTGATACCTTAATTCATGTTTCTCCTGATCATTCTTTGGCAATGTGTTCCTGATGCACATACATGCCCTTGTGCGCGTATATACATAGTGTAACTTTTTAAAATAACGCGAAAAAATAGAGATGAAAATATTTTGAAAATGAATCGACCTCCATTGTTATCTAAAAATACATACTTTTAGTACTGATTGTTTTTATCATCTTTGAAGTTACGTTGTTGATTTCTTGAACTTGGCTTTGTTTTAATTAGTCCAAATTATCAGGTTTCATAATTTAAACTTTTTTCTTCCAATATCTTCGGAGGTAAAAGTTGAGAAATCTTGGATTTGGAGGTTTGGGCAGCCATGGAACGCCACTCCATTGTAGGAATATACTCACGTTCATTCTTTCCCCGTACTAACGTTAATATTGCATAATTAATCTCATTTTCGAACATTATGTAACCATGATAAACTATTCAAAATCATCTGTTTATTTATCTCAGACATATTGTGCTTGAAATGGAGCTTGTACATTCTTTGTACCACGCGGTAATTTCGAACGTAATCAAAACAGTAACTTTCTGGCAAAAATTAGTCCTCATTCAACATTGTCTAGTCAACGACGTCTCCATATGTTACGACTTTTGCAAGCGATCTTTGTGTTGAAAAAACGCGTTGTCGCTAAAGTCTTCGTTCGCCTTTATTTAGAGCAGGGGTCACCAAACTACGGCCCGCGGGCCGGATCCGGCCCGCGACGTCAGTTCACCAGGCCCGTCGACGTTGAACTGACGTCTTTTTGTTAACTTAGTTTTTCGTCTTTTTTCCCAGAGCTTTCGTTCTGGCTTGCAAGTATTGAACAGAATGATTATGCGGCCCGCGCTCGTCATTCTTTAAGTTATCCGGCCCACTGTGAAAAAAGTTTGGTGACCCCTGATTTAGAGCAATTGTCTAAAATTGTTTTGATTCTTGGACAATGCAAAATATTGCATAGTCCATATTGCAACGCATTTCAACTTTAGTAAATAAGAACCTCTCTCGAGTATTATAAAGTATTGATTCAAGGCATAACGAGAACTGCGGTATGATTTAAAACGGCATGGGACTTAGGTAGCAACCCAAGAATGAACCAAACGGCTCGTCCCTGTTGCCATATTCTTTGCTAATGCTCTAATAGTCAGGCTTTGTTGGTTCCTCGTGTTCCCCGCCCTTCATATTCTCATGTCATTCATTAATTGGGGATTCTAAACCTTGCCTGCGAATACCTTGGAGGCGGAAGCAATGGATTACAGGCCTCTGCACTTGCAATTTTAAATTAGTTGTAAAACAAATTAAGCCCTACTCTGTTCTCGTACGCCTACTCCTCTACTTCAGCTTCCCACACTTGCAATGTGTATTCTGGTTTCTTCCTCTTGTGTTAGGAATGAAATCTTTTATTAGAAGAGTTCTACAGGATTATTCTACTCGTAGAAAAATCATGAGGATGCTCGTCTTATCTCTCGCTTCGGAGGTTTTGGTGTCTAATCATGATACAAGCGTTGAAGTCACGCTTGTACAACCTGGCGCTTGAGGAGAGATTGTTCCGATTTCATGTGACATTGACCTCGCTGTCAGAAACCGACATTTTAGTTTACGCGCAGATCTCTTATGCCCTTTGTCACCTGTCAAAACTTGCTTTTCCTCGTTTAATCTGTCTTAATTTCTCAGCTTTTAATTTTGAAAATAAATCTCTTTTGACAATCTATCTTTTTCTGCGTGGGCCATCAAATACTCGAATACTTGTCTCTACTTCGAATTGTATCCATAAAGCGTGATGTTCGTTATATCCTGCGCCTTTGTATCATGTTTATGTGTCTGTAGTTATGGCAATCTCATTAGTCACGAAGGTTGCACAGAGTTACAGCACAAGGTTGACTACTGTAGCATTGCATTGTTGTGAATGTGAAATCAAACTTATTGTAAAATAAATTTCTCTTCTACATCCCTAGCGCAAGAAACGGATCAGTAACACGTTGCTAGTATTGTATATTGATAATGTATTGGTAATAATACATTGGTAATGCGTTATTAATACGATGGTAATACATTCTTAATGCATAGGTAATACGTTGGTATTACATAAATACACGTGGGTATGAATGTGTTTGTGTATCAAGTTAAATGCTTACAAGTTTAATTTGTTTGTTCTACTACATAGATTGAGTACGAGTATATTCATAAGAACCTAATTCAATAAAGGAATAGAAAAATAATAGGAATGCAGTTGTTTCTGACATGTCCACATAAAAAATTAAAAAATGAATAATCACGCATTATTAATTTAAGAAATCAAGTTTCGGTTTATTACTCATTGTTTGCGTTGACCACTGCTGACGCCGACAAGGTTACGTGCACCGCAGTAAAATTTATTGAAAAATTATATGAATGCAGATGTCTTTGACATGTCCATATAAAAAAATTAAAAAGAAATAATCATGCATTATTAGATCATTTAAGAAATCAAGTTTCGGTTTATAACTCAATGTTTGCATTGACTACTGCTGACGCCGACAAGGTTACGTGCTTCGTAATCTGTGTTCCTCTTCAGCAGCCGTTGTAATGTGTGCTTTCCGCCTTGTGCTGCTCGTACTGCTGACGCGAGCCGCCTCTGCGTGCTGACATATTTTTTGCGTGGATGGATGAATATACATGTACGTTTGCTAAAAAAAAGTTGAATTCTTTCAAATCTAAGGTACAGTTTGCAATTTGGTAAATAACGTGTTTTGTATTTTTAAAAATTTAAAATTTGAGTTGTTTTCTTGCTATCATGGCTGAGAATACGAGTTATGAGAATATATTCATGAAATACTGATGACATCTATGACTATTCCGTGTATGATGGACAGAAAATTTCATTACTTTTATCATTACTTTTTATCAGTGCAATTACAATTTTCTATCATTAGTGTAATTGAAAAGCCACTCGCAAGTGTAGACAACACTCGAATGTTTCCTCTTTGTACAGTTTATGTAATTCTTCCTAAGGCATTTAGTTCTAAAAAAGCCAATAATTGTTCGTTATTCAAGTTGCGTCCTAAGTTATTTAGGATATGTATTCTATTGCGGGTTATTGTTTCTTTTATATTAAAATATTTATTGTACTAAGTGCTATGTCACAATATCTGACCACTGAATAATGGATTTGGAAGCCTTTTCAATGGAAATAATAGCTGCAAATACTATTAAATAATAATAATAGCTGCAAATAGCGTACTTTTGCAGCTATTGTTATTCTGCAGGTAGCTGCTATTTTCATTATATTGATTGCTGCTTGTGATTTTGTTTTGCTTTATTTTATAAGCTATGTGCTTCAAAACTATTCCAATTTTCAAATGGACTCGGCGCTCTCTTTTAGATTTGAAAAAATCGAACATTTGTTTGTGCCAAAGACCGAGCACCCAAATACAACTTCCAGCTGATAGATCTGCAAGTGATGTCAGATATTCATAAGTGAGTGGTACATGTCATGTTTCCCGTACTTTAATTTAGTATTGAACTTACTGATGGACAAGGGTCCACTAGTGTTAAGCCACTCAGTATAGGGTGACAGATGGTAGGGGCATGGGCCATCGAAGGGGAAGAAACGCTGTATTCTAGTTATTTCTTAGCTGCTGTTCGCCATTCCGACAGAGGTTGACGAAAAAAATAAGTAACAGTTTCTGAAGCCTTTGCTATGAACTCAAGAATCGCTGATCAAGGAATCTGTAATTACAGAATCACTGTTGTTTTTATGACATTTCATGGTGTTGGTTGTAGGAATACTTTGCTGGTCGTAATCAGCACTTCACTAAAGAGCTGATTATTTGTCGTCGTAGTCGTACATGAGAATACCTGTCATCGTACTGGTACATGAGAATACCTGTCATCGAACTGGTACATGAGAATACCTGTCATCGTACTGGTACATGAGAATACCTGTCATCGTACTGGTACATGAGAATACCTGTCATCGCACTGGTACATGAGAATACCTGTCATCGTACTCGTACATGAGAATACCTGTCATCGTACTGGTACATGAGAATACCTGTCATCGTACTGGTACATGAGAATACCTGTCATCGTACTCGTACATGAGAATACCTGTCATCGTACTGGTACATGAGAATACCTGTCATCGTACTGGTACATGAGAATACCTGTCATCGTACTCGTACATGAGAATACCTGTCATCGTACTGGTACATGAGAATGCCTGTCATCGTACTCGTACATGAGAATACCTGTCATCGTACTCGTACATGAGAATACCTGTCATCGTACTGGTACATGAGAATACTTGTCATCGTACTCGTACATGAGAATACCTGTCATCGTACTGGTACATGAGAATACCTGTCATCGTACTGGTACATGAGAATACCTGTCATCGTACTGGTACATGAGAATACCTGTTATCGTACTCGTACATGAGAATACCTGTCATCGCTGAGTACAACATTGCACAGGTGATCGCTTAGCCACGAGCGCCGTGCCGTTGCTTCATCATCACGCATCCAGTCTATAATTACTCGTTTTTTCGTACGTCACGCTCTTGAAGTTCGACGTTACCGTACGCTGACGAGTATGACTCAACGTCACCATTTGTTAGGTACGTGAGCTTCTTGCGGGTGCGTGGGTGTGTAGTTGTAGGAGTTTTTTTCCATTTAGCAGGAAACGCCTTGTGTTTTTGAAATCTTTGCTGCTTCCCCTTACGAAGGAAATGCTGTTATATCTGTGAAAAAAATTTGTTGGTAAAATCTAATTTTTCATGATACATGATGCGGCTGCGTTGTTGTGAAGACGGTTCATCATTTAAATAAAATATACATACTCTAGCACACAAGCGAAGTCGTTCAGAGATCTTATATCAATACTTTTTCATTAAAGATTTTCATTGAGCAGTTGAATTTGATAATCTTGAGGTGCGAGACTTTGTTTTTGTGTTGATGCAACATATTTTTATGTTGATAAACTTCTTACTTTGATTGTTATACAACACTCTGGTTGTTGAATAATGATAGTTTAAATTCTTACTCCAGCACATTTTTCTCAGGAATTTAAATTCTCTAACAAAATTTTTGTTATTGTTTTGTACTTTTGCGTTATTGCTCATTCGTTCTATTGTTTTTTTGAATAATCCGGAAAATATTTGTATAGATAACGTCTGAATATATTCTTTGATCAAATCATTGACTAATTTAGTTGATTACTTGAACGAATACTTTCATTAGAACCAAGTTCAAATTATGATTAAAAGACCTTTTTTATTCCCCAATTACTCGTCTCAATTATTTCTGTTAAACTAGACCAAAGAAATCTATCGCTATGCATTTCTAGGGGTTGAATTTCCTTATCCTTCCTTAAGATGTCACAAAAATTTTCTTTAATGTGTTCAGCCACAAAATATCTAATTTAACTATGACTTCTAAAGTAGTTTCCGAGTCTTTTTCCAGTTTTTTCTTAATCAAAGGTGAAATTTGAAAACACGCATTTTGCGTCTCTAGGAGCACCTGTCTGTCGTGATTCTCTAATTCCTGGAGCACCTGTGCATCGTGATTCTCTAATTCCTGGAGCACCTGTGTATCGTGATTCTTTAATTCCTGGAGCACCTGTGCATCGTGATTCTTTAATTTCTGAAGCACCTGTGCATCGTGATTCTCTAATTCCTGGAGCACCTGTGCATCGTGATTTTCTAGTTTTTGAAGTGTCGATCCGTCGTGATTTTCTACTTTCTGGAGCGGCTGTCCTCTGGGATTCTCTACTTTCTGGAGCACCTGTTCGTGATTCTCTAGTTTCCGTTCCGGAGATCCGTGAGTGACACTTGAATGCAGACCTGTGATGGTTGCGCTTCTTTTGAACACCACATGTAGGAAATGCCTTCAAACAATTGCGGCTTTGCGAAACGCCCTGGATTTGGTCTCTTTGTCTTTTCTTCATTGTGATTTCACAGGGGAACGTTTTTGAGCAAGAATTCATCGGATTGTGAGCAAGATTATTTCTCAGAAACTTTAATAAATTTCTTTCGTGTGAGGTGCTGAAAATTTTCTTGCAATTTCATAAAGGAAATATTTGATTTGATAATACTGTAGTTGCATTTTATCTCATAGTTTACTTACTTCTAAATTAATTTAATGAGAAATTGAAATTTTCTGTAGAACTACTGTGTTTCGAAATTAACATTGACTACTTATTTAGTTCAGGATATTTGGATTTACTTTTCATTATAAATAATCCAGTATGACGAGTTTGAAAGTCGCGGTTGTGTTGCCGGCGACGCTTGAGCTAAAGTTCGGAACTAATTTCATAGTTGCAGCCTCTCTTCACGCTTGCTTTTTATTATCGACCACAAATTTAACTAGAGTTTTAATAACATGATAACGCGCATCATTTTATGGAGAACATGTATAGGTAGAGTCAACATTATTTAGCATCTAACGATTATTTTCAAATCAACATAAGAATGAACAAACAAATATAAATCCGATGTGTAAGTTATGTCTCAACAACTATATGTATTCTAGCTTTTTACTTGACAGTAAACATCTCCTAGCTGCTCAAAAATCGCTCGCGCAAAAATTGAAAAAATTGTGTTTTACGCTGATGTCAATCGTCTCCTGAATAGTCATGTGCACACCACTGTCGATGAGGCCAAAGAAAGTCCTCAGGTCTTTCTTCTCATCGCTACTACTAGAATTTTGTATGCAGGTTGTTCAGAAAGTGCGCTTTAAAATATGGATTATTTTCTGTTTCTATTTTTATTAATCTTCATATCATTACCATTTTTAATAGTAATTGTTTATAAGAACAATAATATTTTTGATATATTCAATTATTTGTACATTTAGATCAGCATCTCAGCCTCTGATGACCCATGGCCCTCCATCACCGAGTATCGTAATCCTCGTGGCTTCCTGCCCTTCAATAAATTGAGTATTCGCAATTTTTCGGCATCCGCTCGTGCCCCCTGGTAGAAGACCTATGGCTCTCTTGGAGAGGGGCCCATGAAGCATGCTTGAAAAACCCTGATTTATTTAGTTGCAAATTGATCAATGGTGTCCTTACAATTAGAATTACCTAAAATTACAGTTGCTGCACTTTTCCGTTGCAATTAAATCGCTCCTGACCGTAGAGATGTGATTTCAAAATTCAAACCTGACATTGACGGAAAGATTTTTTACTATTAATTAATACCTGTGATTTTGGTTGTGAGTTCTACGAATTTACATCTTAATTTGTAGCTTCGATCAAAATCTCAAGTTCATTTTAGGCTAAAAGTGGCAATTCTGCTCTTCTTTAAGTGAATTTTCGTTCAGCGACCTCCGCAAATGAGGCGTCGTGTGAGAACAGCGTGCTGCCTCCAGCTGCCATTGCTGCTGCTTGTGCTGCTGCTGTTACTGCCGTAGGCTAAACAGTACATCCGGCCACCGTCCTGCTGCTGCTGAGTCCGCCTGCCTTCATGTCGGCCCACTGGTGGTCAAATGAATGAACACAGCGTCTCTTTGTGGGACCTTCTGTTCGCTGAAGTGATGAATTGATCTCTTAAAATGACGTATTTTCTTCGTAAATTTCTATGAGATAAAACAGTTGTTGCCGTGTTTCATGACTTCGTTTGGAATTGATGTACGTAATTATCACATATTTATTCGATCGTATATTTAGTCTGCAGAGGCCCTTTAGTTCAGCTTGCTGTCGGATTTCATATATGACTAAAACTGTCATGATTTTCATGCGTCTGTTACTCTACAGAAACATTAATTTCAAGGATCGATTTTTTCCTTAATACTATTTTAACTGCACTATATTCAATGTTTTTATTTTATTTCTGTATGCAAACCAATTACTCATGTTGCTCATTCGATTGTTGCGATATAAGCATTTTTTACTCCGATTTTCAGCTATAAAAGTAGTACTTAAATGCGTTACATAATACGTACATGCTCAAGATGAAAGGAGGAGTACGTTGCTACTGCTCATTGTTCATGCTGATTTGGAAGGGTTATAGTACAACTCACTGCTTTCTTGTATTCGCTAACGGGCCTAACATCGTTCTGAAAATTCTCTTAACTATTATTTTTCAGCAAGTTCGTGAGTAACAATAATTATCCAACATGACAACACCTAAAATTATAAGGTTTGTGTAGCTGCAACATGATTGAGTTCTGATACTATCATGCGCCTAGTCATTTAGAAATCAATGTCATGATTAATGCCTATTCGTGAGTTTAACACATCACAAAAGCTTCCACATGAATAATGTATAGCCCTAACATTTACTTGTACTGATTAAATTATTTTGTGTCAGTGACGAGAAGTGTGAGCAGACGTCCGAGCTGAAGGAGGAGCTGGAGCAGCTGAAGGCCACACTGAATAAAGTCAAGCAGGAGGTGCGTCTCGCCTGCGTGTCGTAAAACATATCATACTTTGAATACAATGGTTTGGCCTAAACGGTTACTAATTATCAATGCAACCCCTCGTTCCTGTATAATAATTTAAACTGTAGTTGCAATAGAAATAGAAGAAAATTTTTTATGGAAGCCTAGTTTGACTCGTAGCTTTTTCCTCAGCGTGTGGAAGAACTACTATTTAAACTCGGGCTGTCAACAGCAGTGTGATATTTGGTTTATAATCTTTTGTGAACGGCAGTGGAAAACTTTATTTTTGTCGTTAATCAGTGTTTTGTTGAACCTCAGGGCGGTTGGATATTTTAATGAATTTTGATAATCTTCAACCGTGCGTCTAAATATTGAAAACGTGAAATGGTAATTTTTTCTGCATGATGCATTATTTTTGCATCCGTTCATTATTTTCTAATTTCTGCTTATAATTTCAATCAAATTTATCACAATGTACTTACGGGAAGAGAAACACATTTAAATATACTGGTGTAAATACTTGAAAACATTATGTATTAATGAACTGCACTGCATTATGCAACTAGTTCAAAATTCATTGTAATTCAACTTACTCTGAATAGGCTTATTCACACTGTAATTCAACTCACTCGTACTCTCAAACCTACATGTGGTGAATATTATGTAAACATTTATGGGGACATTGTACAATAAGAACATAGTATGACAGTTACGTACTGATATTCACGTAATTAAAACATGAATCTTGGATTATTTTCAGAATGTGGAGCTGGTGCAGGATGCTCGTGCAGCCCGGGCATGGCGGGACGAATCCGACTTCTTGCGAGAGCGAGCAGCAAAAGTGGACACATTGGAGGCCGAGGTGGCGCGCTACAAAGAGAAGATGGCTGACATCCAGTTCTACAAAACCAGGGCTGAAGAGCTCAGGGAGGACAACAAGTGAGGCGATAGTTCATCAAATTGACAACAAGGAAGATATTTGTGTCAAGTTGACTGAGGGAGACATTTCTGTCAAGTTTACTCAGGAAGATATTTCTGTCAAGTTGACTGAGGAAGATATTTCTGTCAAGTTGACTGAGGAAGATATTTCTGTCAAGTTGACCGAGGAAGATATTTCTGTCAAGTTGACTGAGGAAGATATTTCTGTCAAGTTGACCGAGGAAGATATTTCTGTCAAGTTGACCGAGGAAGATATTTCTGTCAAGTTGACTGAGGAAGATATTTCTGTCAAGTTGACTGAGGAAGATATTTCTGTCAAGTTGACTGAGGAAGATATTTCTGTCAAGTTGACTGAGGAAGATATTTCTGTCAAGTTGACTGAGGAAGATATTTCTATCAAGTTGACTGAGGAAGATATTTCTATCAAGTTGACTGAGGAAGATATTTCTGTCAAGTTGACTGAGGAAGATATTTCTGTCAAGTTGACTGAGACATTTCTACCAAATTGACTATAATTGAGACATTTCTGTGAGACATTTCTAAAGAGCTGGCAACAAAGGCGACGTTATATCTGAATAAACAACCATGGGAACGTTATTTCTACCAGCTTGCCAAAAGAGGTCATTTCGATACAATTATTACTAAGTTACATGATGCTTGGCTATAATTGACAGTACTGAGATTATTTATTCTAAATTGTATCAAGTGGTGCTATTTACGTTGATACGATTTTGTTGCTGTTTTCTCTTGAAAATGAAGATGCGTTTTTTCTCCAGAATGTTGTCGGAAACCAAAGAAATGCTGGAGCAGCAACTGGAGACGTCCAGGAAGAGGGCTGAGCAGGTGCTAGACTTGGAGAAAAAAATCTTAAACCTCAAGCAAAACATCAACAACATCAATTTGGTGAGAAATTGAACCATTCAAATTTTCGAAACTTCTCGTATCATGAGCCCCAAAAATGTATGTATCATTGTACAGGAAGTCGAGAGTTGAAGTTTGAGAGCTTAATCGAAGAGAAAAATAATATTTAGATGTAGTTTTTATGGTAAGCGTTTTGTACTAGGAATTTCATTGCAATTGCGTGCGTTTTCTTCTAGCAAAGCTATTACTCGTGTTTCAATATTGCCTCATGTTATGAATACGAGTGGTCCATATTGAAGTGAATTTCAGAAGGGTGCTTTCACGAATTTACTACGCAATGGTTTGTAGATCCCTTTTTTTGGGATTATTAATTGGCAGATTTATTATTCCTTCCATAATAGTGAGTATGTCAAGAAGTATGCGAAAGTTTTCATAGTTTGACAACTTATGTCACAGAACACTTGAGCTCTTCATTTATTTAATAAAAAATATCATCATAAACAAAATCATTCAACTAACTAGGATGCTCTACACTTTATATATGCTTTCGTTTTATGAATGTGATTACGACTGTGTAAATTAACCTTTACTTGTAGCCCATTTATAACTTCACGAGTGTGATGATCATATGTTTATCAATTGAATTTGCCGATGGGCGACAGCGACTAGGAAGCGCATATCAAAGAATCGCCTTACTTCCTCTGTCACCTTCTTACTTCCTCTGTCACTTTTTTACTTCCTCTGTCACTTTCTTACTTCCTCTGTCACCTTCTTACTTCCTCTGTCACTTTCTTACTTCCTTTGTCACCTTCTTACTTCTTCTGTCACCTTCTTACTCATTACGAATGGACAGGCGTGTGTTACACTAATGCGCGATTGCATTAACTCGTTTCTGGTGATCCCTGTTATTTAAGATTAATGTTATTCTACATTTTCTATTTTAATTTGTGAGTTCTGATTGGCTCAGGAGCGTGACAAAGACAAGGAGCAGCTGGAGAAGCTGATGGAGGAGAACTTGCAGCTGGAGTTGAGTACACGCAACTCTCTTAACGAGTCCACCACTCTTGTTGCCCAAATCGACCGGCTCAAGAATTCTACCACCAACGGCACCAGCGTTAGTTCTGACCTTAATAGTAAGTTGGATGTTGTTAAACTGTAGAAGACTAATTTTTTCGAGTTACACATTTACTTCAGGGATTGTTCCTGCTTTTAAGGAAAATCAGTAGCACAAGTTTTTGCTCTGACATCAATGATGAGTTTCACGTAGCTGATACCTGTCTCACTAGTGGTCACAACTTTGTTTTTCTGAAATTTGTGTGATATTTTAGAATAGTTCGCAATCAGTTATATCAAAAAAAGTCTGCTGAGTCGTTTTTTTGTAATGAATAAAATTCATTACGGTTTTTAATGATGTTTTTTTATTTTATCTATTCCTGTTTCTGACAGTATAGGTCCTTTACTCTGTTCACCGAACACCTGCCTTTTGTTCAGGTGATGCTCAGACGCGCCTACTAAAGCTGCAGTTGGACAACCAGCGCCTGGAGGCTGAACTTGAGGCCCTCAAGATGGATGCAGTGAATCGGTGCTCCGAAAAAGTGCTCGAGCTCGAGAAAGAGAACAAGCGTCTCTCCCACAAAGTACGTTTGTTACTCGTTGTCTATTGTTGTGCAATACCAATGTACTACACATGACTGTTTTGGCTTCCGATATAACATAAAAATATTCATCAAACGTTCTGCTCGCTAAAAATTGTTTTCTCATTTTCCGACCCTGATTCATATTTTCTTTTTCTTCACATGTTTGTACTCATTTTAGCGGGCTGTGCTATTTGAACTGTGGGCGCTCGTCTGTCTCTGCCAAGTCAACTGAATATTTTTAGCTGAGAACTGACGTGATTCGCCCTGCATTCGCGGCAGCGTATATATTTATGTATTTATTTAATTATGAGGGCATGCGAGCGTTCAGGTCAGCTTATATAAATACTTTATCTTTCAAAAAGTAATAATTATGATGAATAATTTCCCTAATGTTGTTCATGATGATATCTTTTTAGAAAAATAATGATGACCTTGTAAATAACTGCCCATTTTAGAGAATTAATTGTAATCTTGATTTTATCCTTTCTATTTCAAGAAATTAATTATCGTGATAATAATCATGTCTTTGACAGAGGTAATGATCATGGTAATTTTTTTTTGCAGCGTGAAAATAATAATCTTCCCATTTTAGAGCTGCTATTGTGAAATAATTTCGTCCCATTTCGTTGGAAGTACTGGTGGTGGTGATGATGATCTCCTCATTGAAGGAATTATAATACTGATTACAATGCTGGTGTAGGTACTGCCGGAACGAATTATAATACTGATTACAATGCTGGTGTAGGTGCTGCTGGAAGGAATTATAATACTGATTACAATGCTGGTGTAGGTACTGCAGAAAAGAATTATAATTCTCAACAGCGAATCTGCTTGCGAGCGGAAAGACCCGGGTTCGAATCCCGCTGCCGACATGGTTGACGCGGCTAGAAATACGGCATGGGACTTGGGTATACAACCGAATAATTATCGAAGTAATTATCCTACCCAAGAATGGGCTAGAAGGTTCGTTCCTATAGCCTAATTCTATTCTACTAGTTATAATGACGACGTTGTAGGTGCTGCAGCAGCAGGAGAGTGAGCGCAAGGAGCGGTCACAGTTGTTGGCTGCTCAGGAGGAGGTTGTACAGACGAAGAAGGAACTGCAGCGACTGCAGGACACCCTGCAGACTGTGCGCGACAACGCAGAACGCCAGTGCAAGGAAATGCAGGTGCGCTTTTTTGGCGGATGACAGGGATCGTTTTATTACAGTTAGACTACAGTTATTTTGTTTATAGTGTTAACGATAAAACTGCTAGTATAGAAAATTGGAAAATGAACGAGGAAGACTCAGACATTTCTGGGGATCGGTGTTTGTGCCGTACGAGTAGGCTCATGAGAAAAAGCTTTCAGAATATTACTGGTTATTTGAAGTTTTTATGTTGTAGCACCCTTTTCAAAAAAATTACGAAATGTATGTACGTGCCTCACGTCAGTAAAACTAAGTTATTGTGGTTATCTGTTCTGGGCTCACTCGAACGTGTGTTTTGAAAATTACATTTCTACACTATGAATCAAGTATTATCTTCATGGATATGGTGAATTATCCACACCGAAACTTCACAGCATTGAATAAGTAAAATAACTTTTAAACGTTTGTTGTGATGAATTATGCCGAATTATTCAAGCCACTTGTTTGAAGCGGTTGTTTACTATTAAAGCACGGCTATTATTCATTAAACGTTATATCACCATTAACTTCATCAAAAGTGCACTATAATCCTCCTTTTATTTCCAGTCTATTGAAATTGGCTCTTCAATATGAACTTGTAGTTGATTTTTTTAATTTCTGCCGAACCTTAGAGTGTGTTTGTCTCTACTCATACTACAAAGCCGATGTTTGTTTACTCCTCTGCGCTGGAATTGACCATTTAATTCCATAAGTCACTTTTGGCTGAACAAAACATTCTACAACTCAACAAAATTTATTTTTACATTTTTCGCTTTTTAAGTTATTTATTTCATTTGTGATAGGGAATCTTACCATTGCAAATCCTAATGTCCAACGCTACTTTCAGGAGGAAACGTCACACCTGCACGAGCTCATCGAGAGTTTAAGGGAGCGACAGAAGCAGAGTACAGACACTCTTCTGTTAGACGTCGAGAGTGAGAACAAAAAGCTTATGGACAACAACCATCAGCTTCAGTCTCAGGTTCCGTGTTGCACGCTACTTTGGAGATAATTTCCAGTTCTCAAAGAGAAATTGAAGTATATTTGTCTCGAAAAAGAAACAATAATAGGTTACTGCTTATGTTGGTAGAGAAAAACTGGATGCTATGTTTATCTTTAATAATTTGCTGTACATACGAAAAATCTTCGGTGTATTTTGAAAAGGAAATTAACCTTTGGAAAACGTTTGAAAATTCAGTTTATTAATTTGAATTATTATATCAAGAGCGTGTTAGTCACGCCAGTGAAGCTAGTGACTCTAGAAAAGAAAGTGTAATTATATCTGTTGCATAGTAATTCAACGTTGAAATAACTGTACCTTTCAATAGTTCGTTTGTTTATTTCTGTAGTAAAAACTGCCTTAAGAAACAAATTTAAACCATTTAAGTAGCGTTTTTACGTTTGTAATTGATTAGCTTAATCATCAATTGAGTCTTACGAGTCTATGAGTCACTAGTACCATCGTTCAAGATCAGGTTTGATTTTTGTTTATTCCTGCAAATTTCAGTCAGAGCGCATAAGTGTAAAATAGTGTCACCAGAAAAATGAGGTTCTTATTCTCTGCTTTAAGTCAATTTCCGACCAGTGAAGTCTCATCCATCGTCAATACTTCGTAGTAGCGGACGTACTTTTCTCTCCTGCCGTCGTACGACTGCCAAGGGACTTCAATTTTCTTGTAGATAATTTAATTTGATACCCAATGAAGGCATATTGTTCAATTTGGCAAAGCAGCTTTCAAAATGTAGCATTTACTTTGATATGATTGTTGAATTAACTAAATATTAGGAATAAACTCCAATCTACTCATGATCCAATAATTTTTCAAACAATGAGTTTTTAGTCGTTAATCGAGTTAATTATCATTTGTATTATATCCAGGCTGTTGAACATTTACTAAATACTTCCAGTGCCGCTGAATTCTTGCTAGTTGAGGTAAACTTAGTATATAATTTTAACCTTTTTCATGACATTACCAGTTTCCGTGTTTAATAATTCAGTATTGTGCCTGATTCTGTTGAAAACTTTGTTACATAGCTCTTGGACTGTACAGGTGTCGCGATTGGAGTACGAGAAACAACAACTGCAGAGACTAACAGAGAGACTCCGAGAATCTGCCAATCGTCTCATCCAGGTGGAGAATCAGAAGTCTGAAATCGAGAGGGAGAACAGGGAGACTCAGCTGTCCTTGGCCTTGTTGCGGGAGTCCAACCAAAGGCACGAAGAGCTCGAGCAAAGCCATGCTAGTCTTGAAGTCGAATTCACCAGAGTTTCCAGAAAGCTAGAAAATTCTCTGTCAGCCTTGAGCAAGGTATGAAATGCAGCGTGAGCTCACCTAAGATCTTTTTGTTTGCAGACTTTAAGTTTATGTATTTAGTTTTCTTATTTATGAAATCCAATAGTGTATCGGTTAACTTCTTGTATGACTTTAAAAAAATGTTATTCTACGCTTCTGCTATTTCCTGTGTACACTATACGTAGCGGTACCAGCAATTAGGAATATTTTCTGTCAGCATTGAAGAGCATGTGTTGGCTTGGGAATTAAAACGATGGATACATTCAAAGTTAGGTGAACAATCAATTTTAAGAAATACTTTTCATTTTTTATAGAAAAAGTATTGACCAGTTTTCTTGCTTCGACCAATATAGAAGTATCGAACAATTTTGCATAAAATATTATGCCGGTGTCGTCCAAAGTACGAGTGCCAGTGCAGAGCTATTTTTCCAGTGTTGTTTACTTGCCTCTCAGTTGGAGACGGTGCAGAGCGAGAAGCTGCAGCTGCAGGTCGAGGTAGAACGCCTTACTCGCAAGTTGGAGTCCGTGAAGTTATCTTCTGTCAAGATTGCAGACCTAGAAGGTGAGAAGGAAAGTTTAGCGCTACAGGCGGCACAGCTACAACAGCAGATTGAAGCTTTACAACAAGAAACAGCAAAAATGCAACAGCTGGAGCTCGATCTCATGACGGCTGGCAACGAAACGCAAAAGCTAAAACGCTCCATCCAGACGTGCCAAAAGAAACTCCAAGACGTCGAAAAAGAGAAGTCGGACCTTGAGTCTGAAAATTGTAAGGTAAGGATAAAGTTGATTTGTTCCATAGATTCCGTTTTCAAATGTATGTGCTCTGGCTATCTACTTGTCACGATGTTTTATTTTTTCAAGTGTTCATTACTTCTGGGGGGATGAAGTTTATCTATTAAAATGTTTAAACTTTTATGTAAAAATAACTGTGACTACCGTGACTTTGAAAATTGTGTTTTATTTGAAAAGTTTGTGATGCTAAGAGTGTTTGTTGTCTTGCACTCTCCTGTTCATCGCACTGTTTTCTTAATATCAGAGTTTACTATTTCCTTTTTCTCATTCACATTCATTTTTTTCAGCTTCACCGAACGGTCGAAACGTTGAAGTTGTCCACGAAGAAACTAAATGATTTAGAGAAAGATCTGACGGAACTGGAAGGAAGCAATGATCGTGTTGAACGCGAGAACAGGTCTCTCCAGAAAGAAGTAAGTTGTGCTCATTCATTCAGAGTAAGAGAAAGAATCTATTAATTTAAGGAGAATAATTAATGTTACGGTTTCATTTTAAGGCAGTTGAAAATTTCAGGTTTTCAGTTTGTGTTTCGTGATGTTTTTTGATATTCAGTGTTGAAAGGACAGCGCTCACATTTACACTTCCAAATTAGTGGATGTTCCGATACGGTACAATTGATAAAGTTTTTAATTAGTTACACTGTTACTATTTATCTGTACCGGAAGGAAACATAGCTTCTCTTGATTCTCTATTTCTTCGTGTGTGAAGAAAAGTTTTAATGTTCATCACTGCAGCAAATCATAAGTCTAACTAAGTCTTGATAATCAAATTTTTGCATGACTTATTCCTTTGTTATGTATTTGCTTTTACAGGAAATACTTTCACATAGACTTATGTATGTTTCAGCTGTAAACGCTGTTGATTTTTTATTTTCAAGCAGTAATCACTGTAAGAAAACCCAGATCTTCCTGATGCATCCCCAGTCTTTGTGTCCAAGGATTGAAGTCTAATCCATTTAGGTGTATAACATTTTATTTCTTGTGATTCTGCCTGTCATAGAGAGCCTGCCATGGCAGTGAAATTTTTATATGTTTTCATAATCCATAAGTTATCCACACCTGACTCTAGATTCTTGTGTGTGCAGGTGAGTAGGCTTAAGGAAGCGCTGGAAGTCAAAGACCAGTTGGCCGAAGAATGCTCCGCCAAAGCCGCCAGTCTCCAAAGAGCGAACCAGAAGCTCACGCGACAACTGGAGACTCTCACGTCTTCTGACAACAGGTAGCTTATTCGCATGCATTTATTTTGATAAACTCTTCAGAAATTTATGTTCAAAAAGTCTTTCTTTCACCGTAAGAGCTTTCCGATGGTTTTCTGTCGTTTATCTTTCATTTATAGTTTTAACTTGTCACAGTTTTTCCCTCTTTACAGTTTTCCCTTTCCCCTGAATTCATTTTTTAAAATTCACTGGTTCATAGTTTATCCTTCTGACTAGTTTTCCTCTTGTACTCTTTGTACGTTTTCCGATTTTATTAGTTTTTCACTGCAGTTTTGTCCTCTGACGTTATCTTCTATACAGAAATCCTGCCTCAAGTGTTTATTCTCCATCATAATTTACTTCTTAAAGTTTTCCTTGTTCACACATTTTTTCTTCGTAGTTTACTCCTCTAGAATTTTTCCTCTTGAAAGTTCACCATTTTGTAATTTTTCCTCAAAATTATACCTCGTTACAGTTTACAATCTGCAGATTTCCTCTTCGCATTTTTTGTTGCTAACTGCTTTTCAAATTTCTGTTCGTTATTTTCCCCTGTGTTTGCTTATCACATTGTATGACAGTATCATTAAATTGTAGCTTCCTCTTTATGTACCTAACTAAAACCCGTGATCTCGTGATTCTTCGGAAAACTATAGCTCATTGATCCTTGAGTTCCGATCCGATCCTTTAAGCAATCAAGATGTCCTTCGAACTAATCGAGAAAAATTAGTGAAGGCATTACTTCCTCAGTATCATGTTGTCAAACTCGCAAATAGTGCTTTTAATTTGTTCAGAAAACCGAACACGAAAATATTTTTGCTGGTGTAGGCTTCTTTGTTCAGTTGTGAAAGAGTTTAGGTCGCCGTCAAAAGGTGAGAACTTTTAAGATGAAAGTTAACCTTGCCTTTGCGTTACAGAGTGCGGGAATTGTGTCAAGAAAAACTGCAGTTGGAGCAACAGGTGCAGAGAGAGAAGAAGGCCCTCACTGCGCTCAGGGAAGATCTGGTTGCTGAGAAGGTGCGGTGTAACAGTCTCTATTTTAACTTTTTCTTCATTCTGCATCTCAAAATTTCGGTGCTGTCTCATACTTAAGAAGCGTGTTTCTTTATTCTAGCCCTTTAATTGCTTAATCTAGCCCTTTAATTGCTTAATCTAGCTCTTAAATTGCTTAATCTAGCTCTTAAATTGCTTAATCTAGATCTCTTAATCATTGTCTTTGTTATATCTACACGAAGACTTTTCCGGTATTCCGAAACTATTTTATTCTTTAGCAGCCTTTCGATCGTATTTTTAACAACCAATGATATCAAGGTAAACTTTCCCTAAGATTTTAATTTAATGAACCCCTCGCAGTTGCTGTCTAAATACCAGTAATAATGTCTGTGCAGGCTTTCATTTTCATTGTAAAATCGACAATAATTTTCGTTTCATGTGCTTTAGGATTGCTGGAGTAAAAGTGGTTGTACAAGTATTCTTTATCAATTTGAGCCCAACTAGAAGCTTTGGATTTGAGTTTTACTATTAAAGAATGAGCGATAAAATGTTATCAGAATTATACCTTACTGAGGTTTTGTTTTGTGATTACATTTAATTTAGTATTGTACCATACCATCGTAAATGCATGGATAAACATTGTTACATTCGAATCAAAGGCAAGAATAACCGCCATTTAGTTTCCATGGTATTCATTTGCATTGTCTATCGTATTGCCCTCTTATTTGTGTTTTTCCCTAAAACAGTGTTCGACTATTTTTGTTTTCTGTAGCTAATTGCTATCGATGCTAAATTCCAGCCCTCTTAACCCTTTAGCGACCAAGTGGACTATTCGGTCGCCTTTCGCGGTCTTTGGGAGAATTGTTCTAATAATTAAACAGTGAGCAATATGAGGTTGCTACTATGTTTGAACGCTTCGGCATGTTACAGCATCGTTCTTTTGGCTGCCTGGCTCTCAGCATGCCTCATTGCATCAGTGTACAGACGGTCTTTGTGAGCTTAAATGTAGAAACTAGAAAAACAAATTGGTCGCTAAAGGGTTAAACCTTAAAAAATGTTGAAAACTAACTACTTTAATCTGTACATCCATGTTGGACCCTCAGTTTGTCGATGATAGCACATTCACTCCTAAAATATCTCTTAATTTGATTGCTAAAATGAGCATTTAGATAATATTGTTCGTACGTTTGATTGTATTTCCATGTGACAGGTTCGTACCCAGCAGTTGGGCAATCAACTGGAGAGCCTCACAGCTGACCTCGTCAAGCTGGGCCTCAACCCAGATAATCTCAGCGCTCCTGCCTGCTCTGATGCTGCTTCAGAGTACGTGCAACTTCGACCATATTCTAAACGAGATAAACTCCTAAACTACTCGAGAGGAGAGCTCTAGTTTCTAGTTCAGAAATTTTCTATTCCATAAATTTTCTACTCGAGTTTTGTACTGGTCATGATTAACTCTGGAGCACTGAACAGGGGTATAGTTTGCCCGAGGCTAGTGACGTCGATACCTATGTTCAGTACTCCAGGCTTAACTGAAATTATTATGCTTATTACCAATTCCGTTTTGTCAGCCTCGTGCCGGAAGAAATATGAGCGTATCCTGAATTATGTAAGAGTTTGCCAGTAGAAGAATTGAATATTTTCTTGAATAGCAGATAACTCCACAACTGGCGATAATGATTCATTTTATTTACATTCATAGTTTATAAATGAAAACCTTCATTACGTCGTAAATATCAATGATGAATCCAATGTTGTTGCATCGATGTCTCTAGCAAAATCAGTTATTACATACTGATGGCCATCCTGGATGATTTTGGAAATATAGATAGGCAAATTCAATGAAAACATGACACGAACTTGGCTACAATTTCTGGCGTTTGTGCAGTCGTTACCACGCACTGGAGGCGCTGCTGGAAGAGACACTCAAGTCGAGTCTGGAGGTCAGGGACGAGAAGATTGCATCGCTGGAGTCCAGGCTCTCGGAGTCCGTAGCGAGAAACTCGCAACTCAGGGAACAGCTTCTACAGGTGACACTTCCTTCTCTTGAATAGTCTCAATATCATTAAGTCCCAGATTGGGACAAATTTGAAACTACTAGGGGGGAAATAATTACACAGCCTACAAGCTGTACAAAAAAATCTCATCTGTTTTCTCATGTCTGTGGCTATGCGGTCAATTGTTACTACTCGCTCTATATCCGCTTTGTAATCGAACTATGTTTTTATCAATGTATTTGTACATTGTAAAAGTAAATTAGTAAATAGTCAGTGTGTTTTGACTAGTCTTTCCCTCTTATACATGAAAGGGGAAATCTGGATAGCTGAACTGGGTGCAGGGGTAAATGACAGAAAAAAGATTGGTAGCTACTGCTCTAAATAAAAACCTTCATACGTAACATAGCCTTTATGCGTAAAGCATTCTTCACACGTAACTCTGAAAATGGTACTAGAAGTGCAGAGAGATACATACGAGTGCGAAAGACAATTTGTATGAGAGTGTGATTGACCAGCCATTCTGTTTGAAAAAGATCCTGTACCCAAGCCCTTCCGAGGAAAATGAGCCTAGGGTTCTGTAGTTTCAAAATGTCTGATAACAATCTTCGAAAACTTGGTTAATTTGCTTGGTTTAACATCAGGTACGGACTGAGTACGAGTGTATGCTGCAGAGGCAGCAGGAGGAAAGCATTGAGCTTGGTCGCGACATCGACGTCTCGAGGCAAATTGCTGGCCTCAAAGTGGCCATTGATCGCACCAAAGAGGAGGTGAATACCTTTATTTCTCTTATGGGTATAACCGAATTTTTCTTTCTAAATAAATAGAAATATTTTTTAAAAATGCATCGCTCCTCCAGTGAGCTGAAACCATGATGCCGATTTGGGGCTTATATTCTCGTCTGTAAATTATGGCGTATTGAAACCGATTCTAATCGTTTATCACATTTTTTTTTACAATTTCTGCTCTCGGACTCATCGAGTGCTTTTAATATCTTATACAGATGCTTTAAATAACAAAATGTTTAAGCGTAAGCCCTGGGTGTTATAGAAAATATCTTACTATAGCGGCCCCCACCCGTTCCCACACCATCTAGGAAATGACACTGTCCATAGAAACATGACTCAATTTGATTTACTTCAGCAGCGCTATTTCTATTTGAGTTGGAGTTTATTGTAGTAAAACATTCACTTCATATAAAAAATTAACATTTCAAGTGTAGGTTATATTTTTATTTGTAGCTTATTAAAGATATTGACCTGAACGATAGTTTTTTATTTTATTTATCCCGTTATGTTCTTTCGATCTTGTGCTGTGTAGCAAGTTATTTGTGAATGGTTTTCAAACAAACGTCATCTTCAGAATTTTAAAGAAGTTGTAGGCTTTTTTTATCCCTTAATCTATAAAATTTTCTAAATAAAAATCTATTTCAAACATAAATTTAGCATTAAAGATATCTGTCAGCATATTGGATATTTGCGACCTGCTTGCTACCTCAGATTACAAACCAACTCAACCGAAGCGCTGAACCAAATGAATTCAGTAATTTCTCCTTTTTTTCTGCACCAGAAACTGTCTTTGGAGTCAGAGGTGTCGTCGCTGACCAGCCAGGCTTCAAGCTACCGCGAACAGGTGTGCGCGCTACAGAGCCAGGTCACCTCTCTAGCTGACCAGAACACAGTCATGTCCAAACACAACGCTAACCTTCAGGTGGGTTTTATGCTAATGTTCAACGTTCTAGTGTAGTACCTTGCTGTTTAGGCTCTGAAATTGTTTGGTTGCATAAGCTACGGAATTGTATGGATTGTTTTCACATGGGTTTGTATTTTTAATGCCCGATATTGAAGTATACGACTTTGATCCTCAAGGCTGTATGAACTATATTCTTCTTACGCGTAACTTCGTTATTTTTCTCTAAAATTCATGTTTATTGTTTCATTGCCCAAGATGCTACTTTTCCTATTCTTTGTTTATGAATGTTCAAAATGTTGATGTCGAGCTTCTCTTCTCCAGTAAGTTAAAACCCTGACGCCTAGCTGGGGCGCGCATTGCCGTTAGTAAATTATGGACAAGTTAATTCGTGTATAAATTAAACACATTTTCTACACTCGTGCTTGTCTTGTACCTCGAATATTTTTTGATGATTCTTCAAAAGAATGAAGCTAGTTTAAATGGAAACATCATTGTGCGACTTACATTAAAGTAACTGAAAGCCGTGTTAAAGTTGAATAAATACCTACTCAATAACACAGTACAATACCAAATGTGTCAGGAGTTTATGTTAAAGGGACGGCACATTGCTCAAGTATATTCTATCGAAAATACTCTTTATTTTCAATGTCTTGCAATAACACCAAAGAGATGATTTCATTCTTAACATTATAGAAAAATAACCAAAACTTTGTATCCAGTTTATCTAATACATCAAGTTATTTTCAGTCATGTCTGCGCCTCATTAGCCTCATTAGCCTCATTTGCCTCCTTTTTACTGTTTTCATTGGCCATTTTGTGACCAACCTTTATTAGATTATTTTTTGAGCCATCATAGCGGAATTCGTGCTTTATACTTAATAATTTTTTTACGTTTCCCAAGCAAACGATGGGTAAAAGTGCCTGAAATACTAGAGTATTTCGGAGCTTGGTGTACATTTATTTTTAAGTATCAATTGGAAAACTGATTGGGTTAAAGTTTGAATTTTGAACGATAAGAAAAATTTGAAAAACTTCTAAAATTAAAAATTAAAACAAGTAAGCGCTATTCCAACGACGCGTTATCATCTACGGAATTCTTTTGCAGAATTTCGTCAGACAAATTGAGTACAAAGCTTTGGGAAACTCGTGTCTCAATTGAATTTTTGATATTTGTGTTCAGGGCGAGAACGCTCGTCTGCAGGTGGAGAACACGACGCTGCACAGTCAGTCTGCGTCTCTCATCGCCCAAAACGCTTCCCTTCAGAGCTTAACGTCGCGGGAGGAAGCTGAGAGGGAAAAAGTAGGTGCAAATCAAAGTATTTTGCGAAATTTTTTTCTCGGTAATTTTTCTGTGAAATTTGTATGCTTCGTAGGATAAATTTTTGAACTTGCTGAAAAAGCACGTGAATACCATAAAGAATCCAGCAAATTTCATCCAGAATGAATTTAACCTCAGCATTCCAGTACTAGCGTTAGTGGGAATAACGTCTGGGTGTCGTAACTTATTCAGTAAATATTTTTTCCAATGAACTACACCTTGGCATTCCAGTACTAGCGTTAGTCGGAATAACGCCTGGGTATCATAGCTTATTCAGTAGATATTTTTCTTGATGAACTACACCTTGGCATTCCAGTACTAGTATCAGTAGGAATAACGTTTGGGTGTCATAACTTATTCTGTAGATTTTTTTTTTCAATGAATTACTCCCTTGGCATTCCAGTACCAGCGTCAGTCGGATGAGCGCCTGAACCGCATCAACCAGTTGTCGGGCGACCATGACTCATTGCGACGGCTGCACGAGCAGCTCCAGCGTGACTACGACTCCCTCGACCACGACCACACGACGCTAAAGCAACAGCACAAGATGGTTCGGGCAGACTATAAGTTGTTACAGGTGAGACTGCGTTTGCGCGTTTACAGTGCTTCTCAAACTGCTGCTATTCCCCAATTGTGTCTATATGTCTTTCTTTTTTGAAGACTCATTTTTGCATTATATTGATACGCTTTCGTATCTTGTACCCGCTGTTATATGAATGACTTTCTAATCAGTAGATTTGGGCAACAGAATGAAAAGTCTGGGAAGCACTGTTTGTTTCTATTTGTGTTAGTTATCGGTTTATGAATGATATTTATAATCTTTCATTAATCATAATAGTTTGTTTAACGACTTAGGTATCGTTTTATCCTAGAAACGTTTAATTTAGTGTTTTGATTGTTTTTTTAAGAAAAACGTGTGATTAATATGCGTAATTATTTGCCCTACCACGTTAGATACTTCCAGTGTGCGACTTGATCTCCTTGCATGATGTGTTTGTGGTGTTTACTTTGTTTATTTTTGCAGGAAAAGCAGAGTAATTTATCTGCTAGTGAAGACGAGCTCCTGAAAATGAGAGAGAAACTAGAAGACGAGATGTCTAACCTCAAGACTGATTCTATTTCGCTTTCTAATTTGAGAGCTGAACATTCTAAGCTTAAGGTAAGTGTGCTTATTCTTGAGTCAACGTCAGTTACTAGGCCTGATAAAATTGCAATTGATGAGTAAATATTTTTATTAGCAGACTGTTTTGTTTCTGCTGAAACTGGTTTTGGTTTTTGTATGTTTCAGTTTTTACCATTTTCGGGTGCTACACCTTTATCTCGAATCCAAATTTTCATGGGCCGTCGATGTTCAGTTTTAAGCAACGACTCTTAATCATGTCTCTCGTTGACTACCAGTGGATATTCTTTACTAAATAATACTTCTTCGCCAGGACGACTTCCGCAGTTTGTTTGCCTCAAGCGACAAGCTGCGATGCGAGTACAAAAATTTACAGAGCGACTACAAAACCACCAAGGGAGAGAACAACAGCCTCAAGCTGCGTCTCACTGAACTTGGTGGCGAGCTGAGCGATGCCAAGGACCAAATGAGTGCCCTCGATGTCGAGGTTTCCAAACTCACCAACAAGTGTCAGGTAAAAGCATATGTTTAGGCTATTGTAAGCATGTTCTAAGTAATCTTATTTCTCTTTGGCGTATCCTGTTTTGTTATGACTTTCAAATTTGTCGAAATTTACATTGGCAGATCCATAACCTCTGTTAATGTTTGTCATGTATGTAGCTCACTAACAATTTTTCGATTTTCCAATTTCCGGAAACAATTTCTCCAGATTTCCGGTTATCCTGGTATTTCGATCGCACCTTCATCACCAACTGCCAAAACCTTCAAGTTTTCATAGTTAATGAGTGGAAAAGACAAATTATGATGTTCATGTGAGATTGCGTTCACAAAAATTGAAATTAAATGTCCAATTTGTGGAAAAAATTAAATATGTTATATTCATACTCTACAATCTTAGATCTCATTTGATTTAAACTTTTAAAATGTTTTTCTCCTTTTTAAGAGCCTCTCAGGGGATACACTAGTAGTGTTTGGTCTGGTTTGCATTCTTCTGAGACGTTACTTTCATTAGAGATGGACTGAGCTGTTTACGACAGATCAGCAGTATTGAGTTTTAGGATCCGATTTGTGGTTTAGATTCAGGCTTAAGATGGCTTCATTTTTTTACTTTCTATTATCCTTTTCTGTTGAATAGCTGGCATTTAATTTCATTAAACTCTGTGGTCTATCGTAATCTTTCCAATCATTTCTAGCATCTCTGTTCATTTCTTTCGTAAAGAGATGATTTTTTTCTGAGCGTTTCTCTCAACCCTCGACCACATAGCTACTTAATATATGTAAGATCAACATTCGATACCCTTCACCTATGCAGGAGGAATGAACAATTTTGAGTTAGACCAGTTCCCCGTAATATTGGACCACTTCTACACTCCTTCACCCCGTGCAGATGACATATTAATTTCCTCCGCAATAAATATTTTATGATACCATCTTTCAGGTGTTACAAGAAGTGAATACTACCCTGGAGGATGCACGCCAAGCCCTGATGAGCCAAGTGTCGCAGCTGTTGTCTCAGTACCATGAACTTCTCACCCAGACGCTCGACGATAAACATCACTACCACCAGGAAGAGAAAACATTCGTGTAAGTGCTACTTTTCGTGTTCTTGTAAAAATCTTATTGGTGTAAGTCTAATTAGGTTAAAAATATTCAGTAATTGGTGTAGATACACATTTTAATTTTACTCATTTGTTGTAACTTTATATACACACACTGAGTACGATTGTCTACTTTCATAATGCACGGTGATTATCTTCTATCAATATTGTTTGTACAGCACAAAAATTACATAAAGAAAAGCTGGTAAAGTTGCAAAAAAAAACGGAAAAACAGAAATGAGATTCATTATTTTGTTCCTGTTTGTATTTTATAGATTAAAAGTGTGATCACTTAAGTAAAAAAGAATGATTTTCTTGGTAGAATTTTATGACTGATGTACTCTAATCACGTAAAAATGAAGAGAATTTCTAAGAATTATAAGGCTGATTTGGGGGATAGTTAATTTTTTTGACATCTGTTTAATAAAAGTTCTTTCCCTATAAAAAGTTATTTATTTCGTGGATTAATTACAGTATTGTTATTATTCACGATACTAAACCTTTTTCTTTTTTTCAGTGATAAGCTAAACAACTTGCAGCGGCAGAAAGAAAAACTCGAAGAAAAGATTATGGAGCAATATCGGCGCATGAATAATGCTCCCAATAGCAAGTGAGTCTCTTTAAATATTAGTTGTTTCATGTTTAGGATAGAATTTCCTGTAATCCAGTATTAATCTTGTTTTCTTCTGGTATTATTGAACACGTAAATTTTATTGGCAAAGTTTTACGGCCGAAATATTCCTGGAGGCTTGAATATAGAAGATTATAATAAAACGTAATGACGTATAAGCTGATGGAATAAACTGATACTTTTGTATTTGTTATAACAATAGTGTTAGGGCACACCTGAATTCCAAGTTCTACATCGGTGTCCATAGTCTATTTCAGTGTCCGCACTACACCTTTGTATTTTCAGTCTATCGGAGAAAGATTAAAGAAAACTTCATTTCCATCAAAGTTGATATATGAAAGTGTCTGGTTTTACCTTCAGTATTGCGGTTAAACGAGGTTCAAATTCATTGAACTTATATCATTCGGTTATATTTTGGTAATGATCAGAATTGTTTCATGCATTTCATAACGTACAACAGGACCCTTGTTCTCAGGCACACCAACCGCTCGTACCGGTTCCTTATTTCCTCTCGTTATCGCAGTATTATCTGAATAAGCGTTTCTTTCTGGGCGTTTTCTCACCTCTCTTTCTTCCGCCTTTTCTCGCACTTCAGACTGTCACCAGGATGTGTTCCGTACTCGTAAGTAACTGTGGCATGTGTCATCCCAAACGCTTTTCTGTGGTACTGATCTTCAAATTTTTCGTTCTACTTAGATTTAAGACTTGATAAAATGTTTCGTATGTGCGAATTTTATAGCTCAGTTTTTGATAAATGAGTTATTTTTACACTTCCCTAGTTTTATTCTTTTAAATTGATACTATTTAACAGTTTTTTATTAACTTTTCAGTATCATGTCTTTAAAAGTCTTAATCTCTTGGGAATAATGGTAACAATACATCGTTTGAAAGCTTATTATACGAGTATGCTGCTGATTCTTTCCTTTCAGCAATATAATGAATGTATGCATCATCGGTTGAATCGTAACATTGATGTGGAATTTGCTTATGTACCTCCATCTTTGGCTTACCCGTCTTACGTATGTGTCTAAATTAATTATTTTTGAACTTCTAAGTTAAAATTTTAATTCGACTCATTATTGTATGTCGTGAAATACTCAGTTTCAACGTTTATATTCACAGTTTCTGAAATCTTTGCTTTTTAGATTCACATGAAGTATTAATCGTTTTAGCTTTAGAACACATTAATAGTTTACTAGCAGGACCCGTGGAAATTCCACGGGATGAGAAATATACTGCTCCATTTCTTCTGATGCGCTGTCTTTGCAATTGATTTTGCCTTAAGTGGTTAACTTCACCACGATTCATATTTTCACTTCTCTGCCTATAACTCTCTCTTTGGTTTTGATGATAATTCATTGTCTTCTTCATTCATGTTCTGGTCTCTTTGCTGAAATAAATTTTTCTTCCGCTCAAGATACTGTACGTTCCTCATCCATATTTTTCCTCCTTTCCCGGAATAAATTTCTCTGCCGCTCAAGGTACTGTGTCCGCTGTTCCTCATCCATATTTTCCCTTCTTTGCTGTCATAAATTCCTCTGCTGCTCGTGGTACTCTTCACGTTGTACATCGTTCATTGCAGCTCGCCTCACTTGCTGACGTTGCCTCTCCCTCTCAAGGATTTCGTGCCGTTCATTCCTTATTCTCTGCCTGTAGAGTCTCATTCTATCGCGAGCAGCTTCTAATCTTCGCTCCATTGTGACAGTTTTTTTATGTAAGTTACGGTTCTCTGATTAAATATATATCGTAACAATTAGGAGCAGTTTTATAAAATGTCAAACATATCATTGTACGTAAAGGCCATCTTTTAATGTTATACTGCAGAATTCGGTAGCTATGATACTGCAAACTCGACAAAAGCGTAACTAACTAACTAACTAACTAACTAACTAACTAAGGAAGGAACAAGCAGAATTATAATAAAATTGTTTTTTCATTTTCAATTAAACTTATCTTATTATAATTCTGCCTGTTCCTTCTTTAGTCAGTTAGTACGTTACGCTTTCGTCGAGTTTGCGGTAACATAGCTACTGAATTCTTCAGTGTAACATTAAAAGATGGCCTTTATATACATTGATATGTTTGATATTTTATATAAACTTCTCCTAATTGTTAAGACATATATTTAATCAGAGATCTGTATCTTACATACAAATCTGTCATAAGTCTCGATAGTATCAGTGACTTCATGTTTAAGTAATATTTACGCCTATGATCTAATCTAATCTAATCTAATACTAAGAATGGCCGTCGTGTGTTTATATATTTATTTATATGTTGCGTGTCACGCTCTTAAGAATAGATAGGAAGAAATTAGCACTGGCGGTCTTGATTTCAGTTCATTGGTAAATTAATACTCATTTTCGCTGGACAAGTGCACTATAATAATTCACTTGCAAAAAAATTAGAGAGATCCAGAGCCTTGTATACTCGAGTCTGTATCGTGGATACCGAGTTCGGCGGGGTATAGCATATTACAATATACATACACAAGCTCGCAGTTGCTTTCAGTAATGCTGAATTTCTGTATCTAGGATATGACACAAATGGCCATAATTACTTCGATTGCGGTTCAAAATACTGTATTCCAAGTGTTTATTATAGACTAGTGTACCCAGCCGTCAAAAATGACGGTAGAGATTTTGTGATAATACCCGTGCCATCAAAAATGGTAGCAAATACTGTTGGAAAGATATTAAATAAAATTACACATAAGAACACAATGCAATATATTTAGTTTTATATATATTTACAAAGGACAAACGTTTTAATTGAGTATTTCTTTAATGACGAAATTCCTAGTGGAAACTAAGACACTTAATTTTCTACTGCTACAATTGACTCTGCAATTCGTGTCATATTCGGGTACAATGTACCCGAATCATAGGGCAATACCCCGCCGAACTCGGTATCCACGATACTGACTCGATTATATGAGGCTCTGGATCTCTCTAATTTTTTTTAAAGTAACACGAAACATATAAATAAATAAACATATAAATAAATAGGTATATAAATAAATATATATATATATATATATATATATATATATATATATATATATATATATATATATATATATAAATAAATATATAAACACACGACGGTCATTCTTAGTATTAGATTAGACTAGATTTGCCATCATTTTTGATAGCACGGGTACACTAGTAGCCTTATAACTACATAATGGAGCGAAAATTGGAAGCTGCTCGAGATAGAATGAGACTCTACAAGGAGAGAATAAAGAATGAACAACGGCAGGAAATCCTTCTGAGGGAAAGGAAACGCCAGCAAGTGAGGCGAGCTGTTATGAACGATGTACAACGTGACGAGTACCTTCAGCGAGATAGTCGACGAAAGCAAATCATGCGTTGAAATATGGGCGAGGAGCAGCAATCACGCGAACAGCAAAGGAATTGATCACAGCAAAGAAGGGAAAATATGGATGAGAAACAGCGGGCACAGTACCTCCAGCAGAAAAGAAATTTATCCCGGCAAAGGAGGGAAAATATGGATGAGGAACAGCGGGCACAGTACCTTCAGCAGCAAAGAAATTTATTCCGGCAAAGGAGGGAAAATATGGATGAGGAACAGAGGGTACAGTACCAAAAAAATTAATTCTTTGCGCTATCCAATAACGTATCAGTTTTATCAAGTATCAATATCTTTGTTTGTTAGTCCGTCCGTTACGCTTTCGTCGAGTTTGCAGTATCATAGCTTCCGAATTTTTTTTCATTTGTGTCAGTTCTAAATTTAAATACAATGGACACTATTTTCATAGAAATGTTAATAAACACATATTTGCTGTGTTTTATGAGATTTCCTGTCCTGTCCAAAACACCAATTATTTGCGCTATCCAGAAAAGTATCAGTTTTATGAAAACACATTTCTTGATTAAATATATTTCTCACCCCGTGGAATTTCCACGCGTCCTGCCAGTACTTCATTACTGTAATAATTCCTGATTGCCTTCAGTCGGTAAGTTTTTTGGGACTTGTTTGAAATGAATTAAAATACGATCGTTCGATGTTTTTTAGACTAATTAAACAACCTTGATATGTATGTATTAATACTCGTATGTTTCCTCATGCCAAGACCATAGTTTTTACAGCGTAAATCTTATGTTCCTTTAATATTTTAAGCCCCTTGCCTACTGTGATTGGAGACTATCTTTATTTTTTATTGACATTTCGACCCAGTGCAAAGTGTATCACGTATTATGATGGCCAATTTCACTGATTTTATTCTCACAGACGTGGATTTGGCTCAAATCTTGTTCGAAGAGTTCGCAAGGCAGGAAATGATCTCATCAGTAAAGTACCCAGGGTAAGTGCCTGCAGGTAGTGTGCATTTTATGCCTATCTTGAACGCATGGATTATTATTGTGCGTACCTTGAATACATGAATTATTATTGTGCGTACCTTGAATACATGGATTATTATTGTGCGTACCTTGAATACATGGATGATTATTGTGCGTACCTTGAATACATGCATTATTATTGTGCGTCCCTTGAATACATGGATTATTATTGTGCGTACCTTGAATACATGCATTATTATTGTGCGTACCTTGAATACATGCATTATTATTGTGCGTACCTTGAATACATGCATTATTATTGTGCGTACCTTGAATACATGGATTAGTTTTGTACGTACCTTGGATACATGGATTATTTTTGTGCGTACCTTGGATACGTAAATTATTATTGTGCG
>VCRD01000141.1:461242-476472 GCA_006783055.1 Trinorchestia longiramus
GAAGATGCAATTCTCGGTCCTCCTGTCTCATATACATCCTTCGCTGTTGCATTCGTAGTATGCTTCTATCACGAGTTGCTTGCCTTTTGTCTTCTTGCAAGCGCTGTCGACTCCTTATATGTCGCTCTCTTGCTGCTTCTCTTTGTTCTCTTATTCTCTGCTCCATTGTTTTAGATCAGGGGTGGGCAAACTTTTCAGTGCAAGGGCCACGTTCAGAAATTCGCAATTTCATAGGGCCGCATAGTACAAGTTTGCACATAAATAAGGTATTGTCGGTATCACTGATACGCTTGCAGCACTTTTTAAAATTTTATAAATATTCAAACATTTCAAAAAATTCTAAAAATTCAAAAAATTTTAAAAATTCAAATAACTGAAAAAATATCAAAAATTTAAAAAATTCCGAAAATTCAACAAATTCAAAAACTAAAAATAAAAAAATTTAAGCAATTTAAAAAATTAAAACAAAATCAAAAAGTAAAAACACCTAAAAAATTCAAAAAACTCAAAAAATTCGAAAAATTAAAAAAATTAAACCCTTTGAAAATATACAAAATTAAAAACTTTAAACAGTAATTTAAAAAATATGAAAATGTAAACCATTTAAAAAATTTAAATTTAAAAAAATTCTAAAACCAAAACATTCATAAAATTCCCAACCCCAAGTAACGTAATGTAATGTGGCCCGACCCCAACCGTATAATAGATACCACAATGAAGGGTGTGATTCACAGGTACGATAGTCGTATGCGTATTAATATATAGCAATTGTATTCAGCCTTCATTCTTGGTTTCGTGCTCTTATATTTGAATTACGCTGAATTTTCTTTTCTTGGCCCATATTCGCTATTTCTTCCTGGTAACGATTTCTGAAATCGATCAAGTAAACATCTCTTTCCTCTTGAGTCATGCTAGCTCTTCTTTCAGCTGCTCTATTCCTAGCTTCCACCAATTCATGCTCTCTATCCGTGTTTCATATTTTGTCTTCTTCGTACCATAAAGTTCTTGTTCATATCTCGAATAGATTGCCTTTCTTCTGTACTTAGTCTATCTTAAAATCTTCTTTGTCTCTCTCTGACTAATTTTCTCCTTCGCTCCATTGTGAAGGGCGAACGCAGTGTGACTAGCTTAATAAATAAGTGGATGATAATATTTATTGGTACTTTTTACACTCTCCTCTACTGATTAGTGACTAATTATCCTTCTTGATCACTCGCCACAAAGTCATATAATTATTTTTCTTCTTGATATCCGGCCACAAGGGCAAATACGATCCCTTATACAGGGTTTTCCAGGAGTAACTGACCCTTTTGATTTGCTAATAAACCGAAAACTATTAACGCTAGGATATTGAACCTTGTTTTATTCGAAAGAAAAACTTTTTTATGGCACAATAGGATGCTTGACATCCTATTTACGAACCAGCTTGACATTTGATTTTTGCTTCATTGCAAACCCTTAATTTTCATCATGTCTCCATACAGCAAAGAACAAAAAATAAGAATTTTGCTAATCTACACACGGACAATGTCAACAACAGAAATGCAACGTGATAACAGAAATTATTTCAGAACAACCACCAGTCTTTCGAAGAACACAATTATATCGGTGTATCGAAAATTTACGGACACTGGAAATGTTAATGATAAACAACGATCTGAAAAATTCGGAATAATTAACGCGACTGTGATAATCATTAGGCAATAACTGTTGGGTTAATTTAATTTTGTAAGGATATAACTTCAAGTCTTTTTTAAGAATACAGTGCAATGTCGATCGGGAAATGAATAATTGAGTTGAACGTTTTCTGATGAAGGCTTGAAGATTATCTGTAACACTTGCAGAAACTCGCTCGATTAAATCTTCAGTTCAAGTTGATTTTAATCTTCCAGATCGTTGTTTATCATTAACATTTCCAGTGTCCATAAATTTTCGATACACCGATTTAATTGTGTTCTTCAAAGAACTCGTTGTTGTTCGGAAATAATTTCTGTAATCACGTTGCACTTCTGTTGTTGACATTGTCCGTGTGTAGATTTGCAAAATTGTTATTCTTTGTTCATTGCGGTATGGAGACATGATAAAAATTAAGGGTTTGCAATGAAGCAAAAATCAAGTGTCAAGCTGGTTTGTAAATAGGATACCAAGTATCCTATTGTGCCATAAAAAGGTTTTTCTTTCGAATAAAACAAGTTTCAATATCCTAGCATTAATAGTTTTCGGTTTATTAGCAAATCAAAAGGGTTAGTTACTACTGGGACACCCGGTATATAGTATCTTCGTAGACACGATACCGCCTGTCACGGCGCCTTCATAGTAATGAGGAGCGTTACACACGAACTTAGTTTTGAGCGTATTACTATATAGATTACAAATAAGAACGCATTGCAATGTATTTAGTTTTTTATATCTTTACAAAAGACAAACGTTTTAATTGAGTATTTCTTTAATGACAACATTTCTAGTGAAAACTAAGACACTTAGTTTTCTACTGCTGTAATTGACTCTGCAATTCCTGTCATGTTCAAGTACAATGTACCCAAATCGTAGGGCAATACCCCGCGGAACTCAGTTTCCACGATACGGACTCGAATATGTAGGGCTCTGGATCTCTTCAATTTTTTGAAAGTGATACGAAACAAATAAATAAATAAATAAATATATAAATAAATGAATCTATCCTATAATAGGAACCGCGTCCGTCTGTCCCTGTGTCACACTTTTCTAATCGATAGCTTTGATAGCAACAAAGATAAAGCTTAAGAAATACAAGAAATCATTCTATTGCATTATTTTTCAGTGGCAATTCAATTCCCTTTCACTTGCATTATGGAATCCAGAATACACAATCGTTTTATTTTTACAAAAAGAAATTTTCTTTGGACCTTTTTCTGTTGGAATTCAACATGATGGTTTGCTATTTTGAATTAATAATGCGAAAAAAAATGTTTTAAATAAGTTTGACCAGTAACCTGGCTAACACTTAGTATAAGGCCAAAGATTTTGGAAACTGAATTATTGTTTTCGTAATTGTGATTGTTTTGAAAAGCTTCAAAGAAATAAGAGAGGATATTTCGAAATAAAATTCCGGCGAAAAAGGCCAACATGGATAGAAACGTGTCCAACCGTATGAGAGAAGCAGCAAGACTTCGACAGCAAGAAAGACGCCTAAGACTATCGGACGAGCAACGCGAAATGGCAAGACGAAGCAATGCTGCTAGCATGGCAAAGTTAATGGGTACACATTGCACTAGACAATACAATGCATTGTATTGTCGGTACCAAAGGCACTGGATCACTATAAAACACGCCATTTTTTCCGTTATTAGCCTTTTTCTCCCACTTGGCCTTGTTATTAATAGATAAAATAGAAAATGTAAGTTCTGTTTACATTCATGAAAAAATCCAGATTTTGATAATATCCTGGGTAAAAATGGAAAATGTATTTTACTTCATAGATCCTGAATTTTGCGGGTACACATTGCACTAGTATATATAATAAAAAATATATATATAATAATACTCAACTTGTTGCTTGCTGGCTTGCTTGCTTACGTTATTGTGGATACCGAAGACACAGTTTTCAGTGTATAAACTTCTCCAGTATGGAAACTCCTTCACAAAGCCTTCGTCTACTGGCAAATAAAATGAAATAATTCAGTAAAAATACGTGAATTTTACGTGTGGATCTTCTAGTTTATTTTATATTAGCAGGACCCGTAGAAATTCCACGGGATGAGGAATATATTTAATCAACATATATGTTTTAATAAAACTGATACTTTTCTGGATAGCGAAAAGAATTAGTGTTGTGGACATAAAAACCCATAAAACTCAGCATATATGTGTTTATTAAGATTTTCAGGTTTTCTCTTCTTTGCTGTGATAAATTCCTTTGCTGCTCGCGGTACTGTGATTGCTTCTCCTCGTCCATATTTCCACGCATGATTTGTTTTCGCCAACTGTCTCTCTGAAGGTACTCTTTACGTTGTACATCGTTCATTGTAACGTGCCTCACTTGTTGACGTTGCCTCGCCCTCTCAAGGATTTCCTACCGTTGTTCATTCCTTATTCTCTGCCTGTAGAGTCTTAGTCTATCGTGAGCAGTTTCCAATTTTTGCTCCATTGTGCAGTTCTAAGGCTTTAATCGGTGCAAGTTATTACTTTACAATTAGGAGAAGTTTATATAAAATATCAAACATATCAATGGATGAAAAGGCAATTTTTTAATGTTACACTGATAAATTCGGTAGCTATGATACTGCAAATTGGACGAAAGCGTAACAAACGGACTAAGTAACTAAGGAAGGAAGAAACAGAATTATTCTAACATAAATATTATAGTTAATATATCTTTTATTATATCATTTTCTTTGTATGTGTATGTTTATAATACCTTAAAATATGTACATATTTCCCATTGGTAATATGGTAATTTTGGGGTTCTTGGAGGGGGGCTGAAACTTGTTAAATTTCTTTAGTTTTTTCTTGTGGGATAAATTGCTTCGACTTTCGAGTTTTTTGACAATGGAACCCAGTCCAAGAACAACTTAAACTTTTTTGGCAACATATTACTGTACTTATAAACACTCCCTTCACTCTTCCCTGATCTTCATCCATTTTAATTCTAAATGAGGTTAATAATTGTTATTATATATCCGTCTGCTCTTCTTCAATCCTCATCAGTGGTGTCATCGGTGACACAAACAAGAAAAAAGAATTCATCTCCTCCTGGTTCCAGAAGTAAGGTTACTCCTGGCACCCTGATAATATTAAATAAGAATCTGAGCTGAATTTCTTGTTGTTTTGTCGTTTGAGTTGAATCATGGATACGAAGAAATGTTAGTTTCATATCAGCTTGACATTTTGTGAATAACGTTTATAATGCGTGGACTTCCATTTTTCTACTGAACTAACAGGGGCCTCCAAAGTCCTCATAGGATTCTTCAAGAAGAAGAGAATACAAAAATCAAAAAAAAAATTCTGCGATACTCCTTTGCAGCAAACAAAAATGTCCTAGAAGACAGCATCTATTATGCTGATGAAAACAGAAGAGACTGTGTCATTTCACCTGGTATATATTGGTATGATGAAATGCAGCAATACCGAATTGTTGAACAATCGAAATGTGTTTTGATCGGATTTAATGTTAACTTTAATTAGCAGTTTTTCATCACCGATAAATTCTCAACAAAGAAGGGACTCTACATCTAAAAGCAAAGAATTTTTGTTTCAATTTGAAGGGAGTAAGGCAACATTTTATATATTTTGAAAAGCCTTGAACCAGAAAATTTAATTTTTCTAGATTTTTCAGGGTTTTCAGTACTACGAATACCTTGCTCTTTTAGATAGGTGAGTTAAAACAAACATGTGGCTGCACGGAATGTATTAGGAATTTAGTGTTGAGTTCTATAATGTTGCTTCAATTTATTAAATTTTTCATATTTTCTCAAAAAAAATATGATTTAATGTTCTCCTTTGTGATAGACCTTGACAATGGTGTAGGCGTTGTTGTCGGAGTTCAGGAAGATGCGCTCGTCGGGAATACGGCGGTCCAGAGGGAAGCCCATGGGCTGGTGGTCGGGGTACTTCTCGCCGTGAATGCCACACTGAGTATGGCTTCGGGGACCAGCCTGTTCCAGAGCGTCGTGCTGGGCATCATCATTTCCATCGGTGACAGAGACCACCAAGGCGAACTCCATACCTTCTTCGGTACCCTTAGGCAGGAGCATCCTGTTGGGAATACCGCAAGAGGTGGTGTACGCGGCAAAGTCAAAGTCGGATCCCCCAGCGACGGCTTTGTCTGCTTCTTCGATCAAAGTTCTGAAGCTTGGCACATCAGGTACAGTGACTGAAGAATCGGAGGACTTGTGCACCACATGGTTGTCACCAGCAGCCACTGCAAAAAGGTAAGCGATAGTATTATTCAAAATAGATAATAGTTCTACGGAACCAAAAATTTTGTTAATTTAATGAGATACAACAAACATATGGGATAATGTACAATATCAATTAATGATAGCACTCAGAATTAATAACTAATCAGTAAAACGAAAAAAGAAAAGTACTTACATTTCGTCCAGAACTTGTCCATTTCAATGCAGTTCCAACGACCTTCTTCGAAAGTGAAAACAACGCCGTTGCTGTCACGACGAGGGCATAGGAATACTCGCACAACTGCGTGATGTTCACCTTCGCTATTGATGTCAAAAGTGAAGCTGAAGTCATTATGGTTGAGGCGAGACACGTCAGCTTTAACATCGACTTCAGGAACAGATTCGCTGGAATCAACAGCAAATTTCAAATCGAATTCGAAGTCTTCGAAGAACGTCTCTAGTTTACCGTCAACTCCAATGCTTTTCAGGTGCACTCCAGGGAATCCAATTTCCTCAGCAGTGTAAGGAGGAAGCGAATCCTTGTGCTCCTTGAAAATGTTGTCCATGTACTTATGCAGTCTGAAGAAAGCAGGATCGCGAGTTGCTGTTTCGAAATGCTCCATCACACTAGGAGGCAGGTTGAATTTACCGTGAGGATCAGCTTGCCGACCCAAGATGATGTGAGCTTCGTTGTGAAGAGCTCCGTAGTACTGAGCATTGGGACTGTAGAGAGAAGATTCAATGATGTCACCAAGATGATCGATACCCTCAGCATTTCTGATGTCAATGTGGGTTCCGTCAGCAGCAGTGATGTAGCCGTGAGCAATAGCATCACGAATTCGGGTCTCGTGAATGATCATGTCACGAACTCGGATGACACCATCGACATCTTCGAATTTCACGTTGTCAGGACGGGTGGGGAATTCACCGCCATATCTGTAAGTAGTGTGAGGAGCGAAACCTTCCTTGATGGGCCTGTCCCAGTAAAGTTCATCCACGAGGTTCAGATGGTTCGAGAGACGTTCAGCATCAAATCGGACTGTCAGTTGGTGATGGGCCCAGAAGAAAAGTTCTCCCTTACGGTCAAGATGGTAGCCGAAATCATCATTCCACCAGAAGGGGAAGTCCAAATGCCAGGTTACGTGATGGACGTTCATGCCAATATCCTCACCAAAGTAGGCGACATGTTGTTCAGGATTTTTCTTGCTGCCAGTGAATTCCATTTTGAATTTGCCGGGAGTCTGGGTCATCTGGGCCGTGTACGCCTTCTGAATAACTTCTGAGTTAGTAAACATGTGGGGGGTCACCTCGTACAAAGGAGGCAGAACGATCCCTTCTCCAAGCTTAGAGTGAATTACGGTGGCGTAAATTGCATACACGAACTCGCCCTCGTTCATGTGCTCACGGAAGTAAGCAGCGTTGTTCACAGCAGTATCCCAGTCATTACAGTTAATCAGTACTTCGAAAAGCATGAGGGCTTCCTCTCGCTGGCGGGGGTTAAACAGAGAGAACCAATGATGCTTTTCCAACAAACGGTGGTCGTTCATTTCCTTCATAAGACGTTCCACGGCAGCTCCACCGTCCTTGTAAATTGACTTGTCAGCATCGGGGTGGAAGTTGGCGGCGGCTTTCTCGAGTTCATCGAAACGAAGTGGTTCAGTCGTACGGTAGAGTAAACGATTAACCGTTTGCTGCTTTTCCGCTAGGCTGTCTGTAATGAGATACATCATGGAAGCATATATTTGTAAATTTTAAAACACGAGTGACAATTATTGATTGTCACATTATGTATATACACCTGTTGTATTTTTTTCTCTATGAAGAGTTGCTAAGCAGCTATGGTTGTTTCATATAGTAATTAAAGGTGGATTGGATTGTATCTACAATGAATGTTGTAGTTTGATATTGTGGAAACTTTTCTCAGTGATTATTTTTACCTGTGTTAAGTCAGGTTTGATAAAGTAACTAATGTATTAAAATCAGCCTAATACGTAGAATTGAAAATTTTTACAAAACATACTAATTTAGGTATATATTTTTGAAAAATCTTCTCACCAACCGACTTCAAAAATTCATGAGCAATCTCAGCCAATAATTAATTTCCTGAAGAAGGTGCCAGTAAGAAATAGCACACTATTTTTTATGGGTAGGTTTTTGTAATTTTTCTTATTTAATCTTACAAATAGATTTCAATCATCTTGTGAAGCCAAAATCAGCTTATTAAACTGGAAAACAATTTCGTACTGCATGGGTTTATCTAATGGGTGCTATTATTCACGTTTGCAATATTAAATTAATGAAAATGGAAAAAAGGACTATTGGGTATTGAATCCGAACACAGTATACGAAATTATTGAAACAAAATTTGAGTTGATGATTTACAATAGCATTGAAGATAAAATTCAAACAGGAACTATGATAAAAGAAAATGTGTCATTTCTTAGCGTTGATTTACCTACATATGATTGTCTTCTATTTTACTGACATTGCCTGTAGAAACCACAGCAATTTGTAAAATTTTTCACTCAAGTCATAATGGGTGAAATTTTTCACTGAAAGGGAGCTCGTGTGATCTGAACTCACTGTACAAGAGCAAGAGATGTGTGGTGTCATCATCGTTATTGAGGCAGCACCTAAGGCGTGCAACTGTTGTTATTTGTCGTCAATGGTAGAAAGAAAACTACGAATAAATTTCACGTATGAAGATCAAGAAATTTTACTTAACAACGTCACTTGAAAACTTCTCAAAGATGTGAGTTAGCAAAACAGTGCATAGAAAATTAATCGTTCGTGCAGAAAATAAGTACCAAGAACGCTAAACAGAGTCAAATTATAAAGTCCATGTAACATTCTTATATGATTCGTCCATTAGTAGCGAAATTATACTTCTCAAAAACTATTTGGTCCATGTTCTACGACTTCCCAGCCTATCCATAGTAATAAAAAATATTGAAATTTTGTAATACATATTGCATTTAACCATCTTTTTGAAATAAGGGAATAAAGTTACATTGATGTGAAAGTTTTTAAGTTTCTTTATGAAAAAATTATAAACAAGACATTTATTTCAATGGAAGTAAGTGAATTCCATTTTCTTAATTTATTTATTATTAATCTATTTCAATGAAGCTGTACACAATAAAATTTCTTTTGTTATGTGGATTAATTTGACTCATAATTGGTGTATCTTCTGACATCTATGCTTCATGATCATCTACTTGTGTGCAAATTATGTTAATGTCAGGTAAATGGATAAATATGAATGTTTAGAATATTAAATAATTTTTGTTGTGGTGAAGATTTGTCGCGAACGATTGACAGAGATAATAATAATAAAAAAATTGTATGAAGGATTTTTGCGCACCAATGAGTACTGTAAACTTAAATTCCCTTATCCTCTGAAATTGAAACCCATTCATTCAAATCATTCATTATAGGAATTTCATCTCCATGGTTTTCCTGCATGCCTTTTTTTCTTGATGGAACAGGGGACACTCACGCTGCTCGTCGCTCAAGAAGCTCGGCCAGGCGCTAGCACTGGCCAAGACGAGGCAAACAACCGCAAGAAACAGCTTCATGTCGACTGAAGGAACTCAAGTTGAACACAAAGTCAATCTCTCGAACTCAGATTTTTATAGGCACCAGCCCCAAGGTTACAACGCCTAATCTTCTCCTTGTCTCACTAATAGTCAAGTGTTTCTCCTCGAGACCACTTCTCTGGGTATCGAAAGTGTCTCTTGTTGAGATTCAGAGAATGGCAGACTGATTTGTGACATAACTTTTTCCAACACGCTGTTTCTTACAGCAGGTTTTCGTATAAGTGTTATCTGATGTGCATATTCATTTAAACATTGGCTAAATTTAATTTTCACTTAATATGTTCAACTGATACGTCTTTTTTCTTGTTAAAAATCTGGTTAACAGAATTGATAATCGTATTGTGGGACAAGTCTCAGTTAGGTATGAAATAAATTTATTTGAGTAATACATTTATGCTCTTCCTAAAGGTTGTGTTACAATTGTTATAGTATCTACTAGGAACAATCCTATTGAAAGAAAGTAATCAGAATCTTCTGTCACCGTACTTGACATTTCAAGTTTCAAAATTCTGATGGAACTGACAAAGCAATAACTAGTGACTCCGACTACAACTTTACCAAATACAGCAGAGCTTGTGGTATTCGCAACAGATTGCTACTGTCCAATGGGTTAGAAAGTGGAATGGAATTTTCTTTGCTTGTTATAGTCCGCGATGAAGAACAGGACGACCATGAGGCTCTTGAAACTGCAGTACATCAAAGCTTCACCCAGTGCGGCATTCACCACGAGTGCTATCCAGACCACCAGTCCATGGTCTTCCCTTGGACAGCAGCATCGCAAACCAAAGCAACTTCATGAACGTTCTGACATCATTTCAGTCAAAATCTTTCATAGAGCGCATAATAAAAATTAGTTTCAGAAAATGCATTTCGTCATCATACCTCACTTGTCAGGTACTTTACATGCAAAATAACGTATCGAATTTCCACGAAAATATTTAGGAAATGCTATGAAACTTTGGACTAAATAGACATTTAAATATTCTTCCGATACCATCAGATATGTTAGGGAAATTTAAAACTTGTAAATGAAAGTGAATGATTATGCTTTTTTCATTCGGTTAACGCACGGTGAATACACTTGAAATTATTATAAGTACGAAAGTTTAAATAAAATTAAATCTCTTTCCCGTGCTTCCATTTAAAACATTGCAATGCTTTTATGTTGGCAATAAACCCCTTTCTATCATTGTTGTTCAGTCGTTTCTTTTCGCACAACGGTAATGTGAAACTCAGCATGTAGCATTGATCCCATGAGGGAAATGAGTTTGTCAGCCATGAATATTCATGTAAAATATGGAAGTCTGAACAAACTAATTGCTCAGGAACACGTGTGGAAATTTTGCCAGCCGCTCTGAGTGCCTTCACAGGCTGTATCACTTCTGATTTTATTCACACAACTTATTGTGTCCCTCAGAAATTAAAAAGTTGGCACTTCAACTGAGAAGGGATGGTGATAGCCCACTCTGGTATAGATCAAAGATTGAATTATTTCTCTTTTTTAGTCTTGTAACATAATACTATGTTTAAATAACCTACTGAGTTGGTGGCTTCGTATAGTTTTACATAACATGGAAGTAAGTAATTTGATTATTTCATTGGTGTTTCAGCCAGTAACACAAGAAACAAATAATTTAAATCATATTTAATACAATTCATTGATGTTTCACACATAAGTGAAACATGTTCAAAACATTGAATTGAAGGCAAACATATAGACTTATCAAGATTGAACGCAAATACAAGGGACTGAAGAACCTTTGTATACAGTGCGATCAGCTGCATTCTCTGGCATTCTGTACGACATTCTTCATTCCGTAAAATTAATTGATTTGTATACAGAGATTCATTCATTGTATTTTATGGTTGAATTTAGCAACTAAACGGAAAAATGATAGTAATATTTAAAAAAAAGCGAAGGTGATTTGTATCATTCAATGACCAAAATAAGATGATTGTGTACTATATACAGAAAAACCTTAACAATAGAAATTTATTCCAGAAGCAAACTCAATACATTTTATGAGGAAACAAATCTTTATATCAAAGTAAAACAAATTCGTTTAAAAACAGTCTATTAAATAAAATAAAAATGATGTAAACCTAATACAGGTCATTACGCTGTTATAATGTCATGTGCATGAACACGAAGTCTTTTTAGATCGGAAACCACTAAAAAGACGCTGATAAAAACTTTCTTCGTCAAGGTATTTTGAAAAAACTTGATGTAAATTGTAAACATCAATTTGCAGCAAAGCTTCCATTGATGATCACGCCAAATGATCACATTTGTAAGATAAACTTAGTACGTTGTATTACTAGATCAAGATTAACGGCCTAACAGTTATTATTAAACTTTTGACAATAAAGCTGGATTCACAACTTGGTATGTTCGTCACTCTCATTTTTTCATATGTGTAAATGAGCTAATATATATGTACAATCTAAATATATATATATATATGTATATATATATATATATATACCATACTTATTGGATCATAATCCTTCTATTTAGTCGATATGCCTGTTGACAGGTTCATGAACTTAATTATGCTAAAAAATCATTGTTAACATTCAGTTTCTTCGCTCAGTAACAGCGCCAAATATCATTTTATTAATGGTTGAAGATGCTCTAACAGATGTGATCTTCAAGTAGCTATGAATTAATAATAAATTATCCTAATTAAATTTGAAATTTTTACAATATTTGGAGAAAGGACACAATAGATTTACTGCTAGATTGATAAACCTTTGGATTTGATGGTTATCATTTACGTTTTCGGTAATACTCTCATTTCTCCTTAAGTAAAAATGCAACAGAGTTCTTGAATTATTATTTATACAAAAATCTATTCCAGAAAGCAGTTTATGATGTTAACATTAATTTCATAATGATATTGATTTCATAGGTTATCGATATCATCTTAAATATCAAATCAAAAATTTCAAATCAGATATTTTCGAGCTCATTTTAATTTTTATGTTTGGGACGTTGCTGACGTTGTAGTATGAGCATTTTGGAATCCAAGTTTCATCAAAACAGATCCAAGTTGAATTTTATGAAATTAAATAAAAGAATTATTCAAACGCATAACAATTAAGCCAAAACTTGTTCAGTGATACATGGTCTGTGCTAGTCCCATAATATTTATTATTTTAAAGTTCTTATTGACAGTAACCTCCATCTTATTGACATTTTAATCTTTCATCAAGCAAACATGGTGGGTAGGAATGACGTTTTTGGATGGTTAAGGTAAACCAAAATGATAATCATCAAATCAAATAGTTAACTACGACCAACATTATGGCTACTACAGCAGATTAAATTCACACGTGTGTTGGCGATAAATTTAGCTAATAGCAAATAAATGGTGTCATTGATCTTAAAAGAGTAGGTGAATAAATTTGTGCATATTCACTGTGGGGCTAAAATAATTTACTGAAACACGCTTCCTCACCAGCATTGAAGCTGACGATGATGAACAAGGAGCTCCCAAACGCGAGGGAGAAAAATGCAACAAGTGTGGACTTCACTGTGAAATGACAACTCATGAATTCAACGGTACTAGTTCGCTACTTATTTCTATACTAGGCAGATTTATCATCACCGGTTGATATTTTAGTCATGTCGTCATATTTGAATTAACATACATTAATGCTTCGTGCATTTTCTCGGCTGTTTTAGGACGAATGAATTGGTTCGTCAAAAGATCGACTTGCAAAACACATATTGTAAATAGTAATCGGAAACCCGAAGATCTCTATCACAATCAGTCGGTGCCGATAATTTCATGAATAACGTTAAATAAGGTAATATGTATAGACGTGGGTAACGCATTTTCTGGAATTTCTCTTCAATTGAACCAATAAAATTTTCCATTCAACAAGATTTAATGAAATTCAACCAGGTATACTTGCACCAGTTAAGAATTATTTCAGGTATACATAATACTCTGAGAAGTTATTACAAAGAATCATGTGTTCATTATTCTCGGTTTCACGCAGGAAAGAGTATGCGTGTTCTCTTATGAAGCCTTCACGCAACTATCGCTACCACTTCAGGAGCCTGATGAGTCTTGCAACGACGACCTAGTAACAACTAAATTACAGTATTATGTCGAGGGAAGAATCAGGGCACAATGAAATCATGTAATGATTTAAAATAATTGTTTTATCATTTCACCTCCATGAATATTTTTTAAAGCTCTCAAGTCGTACATGTCATTCATAATTAAGGGCAGGATGATTAACAAAAATATCGGGAAGTTTGGGAAATAAATAAACACAGCACCACGTTAACGTACCAATCACGCCGAATAACGTGAATACTTCAACTACTGACCGAATAATTACCGAAGTGATTTAAAGTGTCTACCGTTAAAGTTTAACCGAAATATTTAGAACAAACAAGATATCTAGACAACAAGCAAGCTATTTGGTAACAAGCACCACATTGGAATAAGCACCTCATCGGAAAACAAGCTGCCCTCGTAGACCGCATACCAGCAAGGTAACCGCAGCGCGTCGACCACCCGCTTAGACCTCTGAGCCCGAGCCAGCTAACCAGCCCAAGGAAATCCATTCCTACACGACTACAATCATCTGCTATTATCTACTAGTAATACTACCATCATCTCCTGCTATCACCTATTGTTATTTATATCATTACTGTCTACTGCTCTACTCATATCTACTGCTACTGTCGACTACTACCACCACTGTCTACTGCCACGGTCTACTACCATTCTGCTACCTCCGTCTGCTGCCAACTGCCGCTGTCCACTGCTACTGCCACCCTACTGCCAATGACTACTACTGCCGCTGTCTACTGCTGCTTCCGCTGTCTACTACTACTACCAAGCTGTCTACTACTACTATTACTGCCGCTGTCTACTACTACTATTAATGCCGCTGACTACTACTACTATTACTGCCGCTGTCTACTACTACTGCTACTGCCGCTGTCTAATACAATTACTGCCGCTGTCTACTACAGTGAACGCTACCATCACTGCACTATCTACTGCTACCATCACTGCACCATCTACAGCTAACATTTATTTCATTTCTGTGTTTGTGTTTCTGTGTTTGTAACACCTATTTCATTTATTTGTTTGTGAAACCCTTCTATGCGTTAATCAAGGTGCAATGGATGTTGGTACTGTACTAATGGCAATAGAATCTATTTTTTTGTTCAATGGACGAAAACCGTTTTTGATATGTGTCTGTAGTTTCGGGGAATCTTTTTTAGCGTTGCTTCTGTGTAAAAAAGAACAGAATAGCTTTTAACACACGGAAAAAAATATTATTTTGATTTCAAACTTCAAAATATTAATGAATCCTTTTCATCCAATCCTCCGGTTTATGGAAATTATTATAAAAATAATTTATTAATGGGAATCTTATTCGATGTCATAACTAAAAAAAATCTTGATAGAGAAAACAAATCGTAATGTTTGCCTTTCTCAAGTGACAAATTGAATCATTTTGCAACTAAAAAATAATTTATGATAGAGCGAATAGACACTAATGAGGAGATTTTGTTCTGTTTGACTAGAATCTAATATTGAAATCTTGTGCTTCGATACCAATTTGGGGATCCGGTGCCTAGAGACTAATTTTGTGATTTTTCGATTTTGCAACTAGACAATAATTGTGTACTTTGGGGATTGATTATTTTAATAATGGTGACTGGTGACTGGATAATATACCGTTACTAGACAAAAATATTGCGGCTGAACAATAGCCTTAC
>VCRD01000142.1:0-13736 GCA_006783055.1 Trinorchestia longiramus
AAGAATATTAACCTTAAGAATTTGAAAAACCAATGTACTAAATGTCTATGTACTGTGTACTTGATTGGAAATAAAGATTGTTTGTGTTTAAAGATTGTTTAGCATTCAGATTAACTGCAGAACCACTTCCGTCTGTAGCAGCAGCGACACTGAAATAAGGAAGATTCTATTTTGAACTGATTTTACGCTTGCTTTGAAGTGGTGGTGCCGTGTGGGTAAAACAGTGTAATCTACCACCCAATGTTGTGTACAGCTAGAGGCAAAATTTACAACACAATGTTTGGTGCAGCTGGAAGCAAAATTTACGACACAATGTTACTTGCAGCTGGAGGTAAAATTTACGACACAATGTTACTTGGAGCTGGAGGCAAAATTTACGACACAATGTTACTTGGAGCTGGAATCAAAATTTACGACACAATGCTGCGTGCAGCTGGAGGCAAAATTTACAACACAATGTTACTTGGAGCTGGAGGCAAAATTTACAACACAATGTTACTTGGAGCTGGAGGCAAAATTTACGACACAATGTTACTCGGAGCTGGAGGCAAAATTTACGACACAATGTTACTTGCAGCTGGAGGCGAGTTGTGGGGCACGACGTGACGGGTGTGAGCTGGAGACTGGAGATATACAGCGTCTCATTCAGCTGCACGACAAGTTTGACGCTCTGAAGGAGCACTTCGACAAGCTTAGCAACCCCATCATGAGGTGCGTCCTGCTTGTGGTGTTTGCAGCGCTGTGTCATCCTGCCTCAATATGCCTTCTTTTCTCTCAAGTTTTCTGTACACAGTAATTCCTTCTTTATCATACGTGTGTGTTATGTACGATGAATGTACGGGATTATTTTTTATTATATTGTACGGGGATGTGGCTTGGTTAGTGCTGGTGGATTGTACATATGATAAATGCAGCGTAAGGTCTCATTTCACACCACTCATGGCTTCTACATACAGTGTATGTGATGCAAATATTGCGTACTTACTCATAATGCATCCTGTGTAAGTTGATACAGTGCATGCTGCTTATTTATCGCACGCATATCTTGTATATGTTGATTTCATTGCAAAAATGTCATTTATTGCGGGATGTAAGAATGGTTTAGCTACCTATTTTGAACATGACAATTAGGTTACTCTACCAGGACGGGTAAGTTTGAAATTTTCGCTTCAAAGTCCATGTTAGGCAAATTTGATGGGATAAGGGCTGATATTATACCGTTGTTAGTCGCGGGAATTTTGTTTACAAAGTCTGAAATATGGAGGCGTTTGCTAAATTCTTTTTTATCACCTGCTATTCTGTAGATGAGCATGAAGTGGCCAAAATTATATTTTCATTGAATTTATCACAATACTCTATAAATTCAGTTTTTTTTGGGAATTTATCACTCAATACATACTTTATAAGTTCAGAACATTAAATATCCATGTATTGATTAAAACTATTTAAATTTCAGTTTCTCTTGGTGTAGCGTAAGGTTTCGCGAGGTACTAGTATATACACTGATGCATCTGTCAGAAAGAATGACCAGTCTGTAATAATGTTCTTGTGTAGAGTGAAAGTGTAATTACTTCTCAGTTGTGAAGCAGTGTGCGATTCTTATAAGTGTTTATAAGAAGCCGTTCTGAGTTTTCCTGTACCCTTTTTCTTGTTAATCGCTGATATTCATGATCACATGCACGAAGCTGCAGAGTGTTCGTTCTGCAGTTTTGTGTTCAGGCAGAATTTGGTCCAACTGATGCACGTAAATGTCTGAATTTCAATCAATGCACGAGTTTGGAATTGTTCCTGGCGTTATAGGAGCGACTGTAGCAATGGGAATGCTCGCATTACTACGCCTGGAAGAGAGCTGACATCAGCAACTAGTGATGAGCTCCAGGATGTCGGTAGAAGCGTTCTGAGTATCTGAGATACGAGCTCGTGGAGATGAAACATCCAAATCTCTCTTTTTTCCTGTGCACAAAAAGCTTCCCGACCTGATGTGTAGTGAGTTCCGTTAAGACTTGAGTTTGGTGTGGTAGAGAGCTGTCGACGCAACGCAGTGCAGAGCTGAGCATGACACGCAGCAGCTCAGGCTACGACAGTCTCAGCTGTGTCCCTGCAGGTGCCACCAACAGAGTGTGGCTGGTGGGTCACTGTGCTTCTGTCCTGCTGCTGCAGCAGCTCCTGCAGCAGTTGCCTGACTTGGTCGCCCAGCACTACCCTCAGGTTAGCGATGGTTTGCAGCATAACTGCTTTATGAATTGCAATAAATTTCATCCGATACAATATTGCTGATTGCTTCTCTCCTTGACTTACTAGTACGTTAGTAGTATCTGTAGTTATCAGGGGTAGTACTGGCATTGCTTCTTGCAGGAGGTTGTTGTGGGTGCAGCTTTGTACTAAAATGGGAATGTTTTGCTTTGTGATGGAGCGTGACAGCCTTGTCATACATCAGCTGACCTAGAAAAGTTTCTTTAAGCTGTGTCTGTTGATTACGTATTATCATCAAAATTTCTGTTTCATTGCTTTGAATATTACCACTGTTCTATCAAACCTTTAAGAACTACTGTGGTGAAATTACTATTATTACCTCCCACGTAAGGACCTGTGGATGTCATCACTATAAAATTGTGAAATATGACAGCAAAACTAGAAAAAGAGACTCAAAATCCCTGTGGCAACCGAAGTTCACCATATCTATTTAGACTAGGTCAAACAATAGTTATGCTTTGTTGTCATTTCGTTTTGATAGGCGATTGTTAACTTAAGGACTGTGCGCAAAGTTATTCTAGCATCCATTGTTTCTTTATTACTCAACATATGGCTCATGTACCTCATTCTGTTCATGTTTCCCGCGTAATTTTACAGTATATATCATATCATACCATGCAAGAGACCAGACGTGATGGCTGGATTTATATTACTGGAGTTGCCTGCTGTTCAATATATGTATCGCGTGCCTCATTAATTTGTTTTATCATGCGTAACATCAGTTTCATGGCATGCAAGAGACCCGATATGGCAGCTTGGACCTCATTGATGGAGTGGTGGTGGTTGCAGAGTGTGGAGTGGAGCGTGGTGCTGCAGAGCTGCCTGCAGCCTGCGCTCGACCACAGCACAGGGGGTGACGTGGTGCTGCTGTTACCTGGAACACACCTGCTGCACGGCCTGGGTGCCCTCTCTGTGGCAGGAGGAGCTATCCATGGTAGGCCTCGGCTTCAGTCACTTCTGAACATCTAGCATTACCTGGCGACATTAACTTGAGTTATTTACTGTGCTATACGGTTGCCATTGTGTACTGCAAGATACGTGCTCCCAGTTCATTACATCTTATTCACTGTGCTAAGTAGGCACTATTATGTAATGTAACGTAGAGAGTCTCAGTTGTTAGGGAAGTCTTTGTGGGGCTGCCATTGTGTGATGCAAGAATCGTGCCCCCAGTTCATTACATCTTATTCATTGTGCTAAGTAGGCACTGTTATGTAATGTAACGTAGATGGTTTCAGTTGTTGGGGAAGTCTTTGTGGGGTTCCGGAGCTCGTCATGTAGGTTACAAGGAGCGTTTAGGAGCGTAAACACGTAGTTTACTGACATAATTTATAACTTTGTCTTTCAGTAGTGTGTCATGTATTCTATAAAGTTTCTATGTATTATCTATTATATCCCATGGCTATCTTATATCAAAGATTGGGATCAATTACAATCTACATAATAGAAACTATGGTTATGCAATAGGTCAATAGGACATTGTGTTAGGGGCGAAACCGCTACGTGATGCGTACAGCATGGTCTGACTGCTCGTCGGTTTCTCTCCGTTTAGGGCAGGGGTCGGCAAAGTGGTCGATATCGACCCCTTGGGATCGAGGGTTTATAACATTTCTCTTTATTTTTGGTCATCAAAAATGTCAATAATGGTTTTATATTTTTTTCATCTATTTGTATGTGTGTGTGCATGGCGGGGGTCGATGTAAATACAAATATCCTATGAAGGGGTTGACGGGTAAAAAAGTTTGCCGACCCCTGATTTAGGGTAAGTATCCAGACTCTCCGAGAGATGGAACTTGGGGGGGCCGAATTAGGCTATGTGTGGTAACTGGTCAGTATGTGAGGTGCTTACCTTTGTTGTTTTATGTGTATTCCAAGTTTGTTACCATATAGATAAGGTATTAATCTATTCGTTACATTATAATGCAGCTTTGCGAGAAACGTAAAGTCAATTTCTATTTTGAAGAATGCAGCTAAGTCGATTACTCTTGCTTTAACTATAAAAAAATCAGGGTTTTTTATTTATTTGTTTTTCCTCAACCTTAACCAAATGGTTTTAGTATATTGTGCAGAACTCATGAAGCTCGTTCTTAATGTGAATTTAGGACATTAATACCAATTATTTTTCGTGTATTCCTCACTAGGCAGTCAGATATTCCTGTTTTCATGTGTCTGTGGTGTGAGCAGGAATGGGCGAAGGGGTCATCATCACAGGCGGTCTCGAGGCTGGCGACGTTATGATGCACGTCGGAATAGACAGCAGGCTCAAGACTCAGAGTGAGCTATCATTTGTTTCTCATTCTGGAAGTATTTATTACACGAACTCTTCTCTGCATCTTGGAAGTTTGAACGCTTCGGTGCAGGCAGTTCTATTTCTTACATGTCCATGACTTGGCTGTCGTTAACACGTGGCCTGGTTAAGGTACACCGACCTTCTGAAGGCGTGAGGTACATGTGTCGATGAGTGGCGTGTGGGGGAGCTATATTCAGTACGCACGTGCTTAGTAAGTGTTACTGTGTGGATGTAAAAGAATAATATTAGGATTCTACTCCAATATTCCCTTGTATGGTGGAGAAATATGCACGAGCCCGGGATTTGAACCAATCGTAAAGTGGATCCATGTACGTTTGACTCTTTTTTCGAGGGCATTCATGTCAACTGTAGTTCTCTTCAAACGAGAATGCAGTGTCATCTGGATGTAATATTGAGCTTTTAGTTCAGTAAATACGTGATTGAATATTGCTAAGTTCTTTGGGTCTATTTTATGATTTATAATAAGAGTTTCGAAAATAAGCAATTACCGCAACTCGGTTTTCTTGATGATGAGCACCGCACGTATCAGTGTGATGAGACAAATGCAGAGCAAATGGAACAGTTTTTTGTTATCTTCAGTTGAATATTGATGTAATTGCCTTGTAGTTCAATACGCTCTGGTATTGTAGCATAAGCTTGGAGTGTCTTCTCATTTGAGAGGTTTTCTGCTCGCACTGAATTAAAAATTAGGCAATAAACACGGGTGAAAAAAATTAAAACGAGGGACAGTTTTAGAGTAGCACTGGCCATGAGAAGCATTTTAGTGAAGGATGTAGAAGTGTGTACGCTTACATCTTCAATGAGAGGAGTTAGTGTAGCCCTGTGTTCTGATACAGCCCCGGTGGGGCCTGGTCTTTCATCCTGCCAGTTCTCTCGGTAAGTGCATGTGCAAGAATGAGGAAGAAGATACAAGAGCTCTGCCCCATGACGCGTTAGTGGTGAGCCTGTGGTACCCATATTGCATTGCAACACTGCCTTACTAGCGTCATCCTCAACGAGCTGACGTGTGTGACTTGTAGGAGCAGGTGTTGCTGCTGTCATGTGAGTGATGTCTTCCGTCTACAGCCACCTCCATCTCAATTCCTTCCCGACCTCTGAATGTGGAATCGAGTGTTACCGTGTACTTCATTTTTCATGTTCCTTTAGGTTCGGCCCTTTCAGTAGCAGTTTACCTGATTTGCAGGCTCATTGAAAGTGATTTGAGGGTTTGAAACGTTATCAACTGGAGGAAGATATACCGTGACTCACGTCCTCATATTAATGTTCGCAAATAGTGCAATGATCAGGACGAGAGCACTAGGAGCTCCTCTTTTAAGAGCGAAATTTCTGATGATTTTACCTACCTTCCAAATCTAACAGGGAAATAATAGTGCATGCAACGCTAACGTCAGTTTCGGTGAGGTTTATCTGATTCACCGATTGTAAATAATTATATGATGATTTTTTAGCTCTAAAGCTTCTGGAGCATAATGAGCACATTTCTTGTGGATGCGTGCAGCGGAGACCGCGGGTTTGTGCCTGCGGAACATCACGCTGAAGCCCATGGCTCACCAGGCAGCAGTGCTGGTGCACAGCTCTGCTCTGCTGCTTGAGCGCTGCAACGTGCGTGGTGAGTCCTTAGTTACAAAGCAAACAGCAACAGTCCTCAATTACGAGCGGGCGTCAGGGCAGACAGCCATCGATAAGTCTGATGGGAAATATGAACAATTCATCAGCAGGATTGTGGTCTGTAAGAAGCAGTGCTCTGGCCTAGGCAACCTGTAGGTAGGTGTGACTTTTAGGCCAATGTGAATTCTAGGAACAGTTGACTCTTAGTCAGAGTTGCAGAATTCACTTGTAGGATGAGCGATCTTTCCATTTACCGGGTTCAATTTTGAGCGGTGTTACTAACAATTTTTTGGGTAATGCAGGGACCCGTGCATTGCAATGGTGTAAATCATCATTCTAGGTGCATGTCACCTGTGCTATACTCAATTTTCTTACGTGTTGTTTGTTTCCTCAGTTGATGTGTATATTAATGAAAGAAGCCATAGTGTAGGGTTTCATCTTCTAATCACTACGGACCAATATGCTCCTCTAGCATTGAGACGCTTTTTTCAAACAGGATCGATATGTAGACGCATTTTGGCATTAGTTTAACACGAACAGCGCAGGTGGTGCAGCTAAGCTACAGAGCACTGACAACTTCCCTCACTGCCGCTTTCCTCCCCTTGCAGACTGCCGTGCAGCTGTCATTGTGGCTACTGAGCCCAGTTCCGCTACCGGAATAGGAGGCAAGTTCAATTTACTGTGTTAAATATTTCTATGCCGTGTGTTAGCTGGTGTCTCAAGATATTCATCTTCGATTGCTCGTCCTTATCTTCACTTGGAATACCTTGCAGCGTCTGTTTACTGTCGTGTATGTGAGAGTTGGGACACCGAGATAGCAGTTTCGTGGAGTGGTGGTTGCCTAGTGTCGTGGTTGCCTAATGTCGTGTACGTGAGAGCTGGGACACCGAGATAGCAGTTTCGTGGAGTGGTGGTTGCCTAGTAACGTAAATAAGGCAGGAATGAATTTAGTGGCAATAGGTTTTTTCTGTAGCTGTGATTTAGCTTAGAAAATGATATTACCCTTGTATGCTAAACTGCACGAGTTTTTGGAGTTTTTGTGTACATGGCTGTTTTTCTGCGATGAAATGACTCGGCCGTGTGTGTGTGTGTGTGTGTGTGTGTGTGTGTGTACGTATGTATGCATTGTATAGTCTCTTCAACCATCGTCCTCATAGAGAAAATGAATTGTCTCTGATGAATGTACTACCAACCAATTCAAGTTGTTACTTACTTCGTCATTGCTCATTCCTCCTCTTTCGTCCTGAACTGCTGTATTTCTCGATAACGTAAATTGCTTGTTGTCGTCTATGTATTGACATCACTGTAAATGTATTTACAACTTGCCTTTGCGTCCTATTTCATATGTTGCTTTAGTTTAACTGACAAAATAATTTTTTGTTCTGACGTGGTGTAAAAGTTCGAATTAAAACTTATTTTCCTGCTTCAGTCACCTAAAGCATCGTGCATTAGATTTTTTCACGTTTTCGAGTTAGTTACGTCATTATTGAGCTTTTTTCTTGCTCTTTTTTTATAGAATTCCAGTTGTGAATTTTGAAAAAAGGTCTGATTATGTTGTAAGAAAAATTTTAAATTTCACTTCATATTTTGTTGCGTGTTTTCTCATGATAATTGGAACTGAACTAAAATTCGATGAATTTAAGCTGTGCTAGTTGTGTAGGTGCGGGCGATGAAGGAAGCAGCCGTAAAGGCTTTTGCAAAATGTGCGACTGCCACATCGCTCACTGCGAGGTCGGCGTCGACGTCCGGGAACACTCGGCTGTGGAAGCCGTCAACACGATTATCACCAATTGCCATGTTGGGCTCCGTGTTCATGTCAGGGCCAAGGTAAAGAAACTATGTATAACCTCAAGGACATTATGGTTGTAAACATAAGCACATTATTTTAGGCACAGTGAATTCTGACACTGTTGTAAATTCTGATACAAAGGTGAGTGCAAACTTTGAGATGACCATAAATATCTTCATGTCATCTAACTGGAGTGAGCGTAAATGTTCTCATACTGCTGTCTCGTATGGTCAAAACTATTGCAATTTCCTACAGTCTTTGAATAAAACGTACTGCAAGGTACCATTCGTTCTGATATGACTGCTTTCGTTCGTATTCGTACAGATGGACGTGTCGGGTCTGTCGATAAAAGCCAGTTCTCGGTGTGCTGTTGAGATCGTCGATGCCCAGCCTGGTGACCATGACGTTGAAGTGAAGACGCTTCCTGACGGAGATTGTGTTGAGGTGCTTCCTCACCTGCACCTCGCTGAGTGAGTTGGGTTTTACTTTTAGTTCGAAAAGAGCAGGCTGTCAAGGTAACGAGGATATTGTTAGGACTGTGGTGTACGCGAGACTGAAGGGTTTGTCATCCCAGGGTCGGAATGGTTTTGAATTATACTAATAATATGCATTTCCGGTACATCACGTAGAAATTTGATAGTTTTCTGCTAAAATTTCCAGCGGTGAGTTTACTATCAGTGTGTATACACCATCGTCTCTTAGGACTTCGTATTATTCTCCGTGTTCTGAATGACCCTCCGGATAGCGAGAAGAACTTATTACCAGAGTGGGTTGTTGATTGTGCTCTGGCGTTAGATGAATATTTTTAGCATTTCTCTCTCGTTGAAGCACCGTTCGTGTCATTCCAGCGACCCTCGGTACGTGTTTTTGTATTAGTTGAGATCACTTCATTGTGTCCGGGTGGGATGAATTTTGCAGATCTAAGAGAGTTTCCTAACTGAACTGTTATAGTCTTGTATTAAAATCGGAGTAGCATTTACTTTCATTACATAATTTGTCTTGATGATTGGGCTATTTCTCATGGTATGGTTGTATGGATTTTTCTTATCAGTAATGTAATATACCGTGGGATTTTCCTCATAGCTCAAGAATGTTGCTAATTTTGCCAATACTGAGGGATGTCCATTCGATTCCCTTTACCCTGACTACCTGTACCCTGACTACCTGTACCCTGACTACCTGTACCCTGACTACTTGTACCCACGTCATCTTCCGTTGGACGCCGTACTCGTGTGTTGCGTGTTCCTAGTTATTCCGCCAGGTGCGTGGGGCATGAATCAGCGGTGTGACCTGTACAAAACTGACGTGACCTCGCGATTGGTTAATGTGACTAGGAAACAGCATTTTTAAGAATTAATTTCGAGCAAAGTACGTGAAGAAACGATAATTTTTCAATTCCAGTGCGTGGTTGAAGAAATTTACAGTTGGCATTATGTTGACGGGGATTGTGTTTTAGAAATGCTATTATGGAACAGAGGAGTATGGTGCGTGAGCTGCTGCTGGGAGTAAGGAGGTTACAGTGAATGCCTGCCTTCCTGATCGGCTCCTATGAGGTATTGGAGCATTACTTGTTGCCCAACTCTGCTCAAAGTAACCTTATTGAAAGTCTACGTTGGATTAACGTTACTTTTGTATCTTCGGTGACTGGGTGTGTTTTTGTATGTTTATTTCAAATTTTCCCATGTAGTAGAGAAATTGTTTCATTTATTTATGCGTATCTATACGAAATCTATGTGTGTGTGATATAGAAATTGTTCCCTTTTCATTTTCATAATTTTTTATTATAACTAATTCTATTCATGTTGTATTTTGTTAGGTTCGATTGACGAATATTCTTTTGCGAAAATTCGTGTGCTCTTCTATTTGTTCTCTAATTAATTTTTTAATTTTCCGAAGTTGTATCAACAAAAGGAAGACAATAAATGAGTTCCTTTTGGATACACAAATGAATAGTAAATGGGAAGTGAGACAAAAGGGTGTTGGCAGGAGACAAAGGTGATGGGTTAGTGGAGTGGTTGAGGCATGTTCTTGGCTGCAGAGAGGGTGCCTGTATGGCGCTAAAGATAAAAATGATGGAACTGTTAGATGGCCTGCATTTCTCTGACACTTCCATGATGGCGCGTGTGTTTGGTCCAGTTGTTCTGTCTTGAGGCTGAACGGGAAACAGGACAATTGTCTTTGCATTGAGGCAAGGGTAAACAAACACGAATTAACGCTCTCTGTTGCATAAGTTACCTTAAGGCTGTTTCCATCCATTAGGGGCAAGCTGTGTAAATGCGGGTCTGTGTTTCTGAGGTTTGTGGGAAGTCTCTCTTGGTCCCTGCGATGTAGAGTGGACCGAGAAATGCTATCTCAAAATTGGCAATGTAACATACTTGCATTTGTTTCTATCTGTTGCAGTATATGCAGCTCTCACGAGACTGTGGAGCTAGCTGACAACTTCTGTGATGTAGCAACTGCTGCTGCCGACTCAGGTATGGCTTTTATGAAGCCTTGATGCCTGTATTTCGTTTTCTACGTTGCCACCCTTTTATTTGTTCTCTATGTTGTAGATGAAATTAAAGAACCTTCGTGTAATCGTCAAGTTGTCGACCATGATTTGTACTTCGGTAAGTGTTTTCGCTTTGTTTTCTTCAGAGCGATTGGCAATATTGTACAGAGCTCCATAAACGCCCACTTCGTGTTATTTTATTTTAGTTGAGCATCATAGAAATGCACCGGAATAGAGAATAATGAAAGGACACTTCAGATGGTCTATTTTTTGGTTCGTTAAGTAAAAATAGATTTATTGATCCCCTTCGTACAATGAATATTAATAAAATTTCGTTCTGACATGAACGTTAGTAAGAGAACATTCTTGAGGAAATGAATTTCAATGATTTTCTGCCTTCTTGGTTTCAAAATTTCAGATTTCGCTCCAAAAAACCATTCTGTTCCCTTAAGGTATATCTCAAGTATGAGTTTTATATGCGATGGGCTTGACGTGATCATTAATCCCCCTTAATATCAATTACATTCAAGTCATCTAATTTTTAGTTGTTTCTACCTTTATTTTAACAGTTCAACCGTATTGCTTGACTCTTTTTGTTTAAGTTCGCATGTTTGATCTTTGTCATAGTTATGTTATTTATGCGTTTGATTACTACGTATCTGTTTCGCATCACTCGTTACTTTATTGAGTTATTTGAGATTTTCTTTCGTTGCATTAGTTTATTTCATTTGAGATACTCCTTCGAGTTCACCTGAATTACGTTCCTGCGGTTCATTGTGCAGCATTTTTTTGAATTCTTTATTTTCTGTTTCAAGCTCTTTTTTAGTATTTTTGCTTCTTTTTTTAAAAGTTGCATTTAGAATTTTTCTTAGATTTGCAAATGATACGAGTTAAAAACAAATATTTTACATTCCTCAACTAATAAAAAGAACGTACTTCTCGATACGTATTCCTTTGTGTTTTATTTTTGAGCATGTGAGTCATGCCTCCCTGCCTTCACCACAATATATTTGATCTTGAAGTTTATTTTACAAAGCTGTGTTCGTACGTTGATCATCAAGGTCAAAATTTTATTAAAAGTTCGAGAACTGTCGACTCCTGTTTAACTACCGCCAGCCGTAGTCGTTACATTTAGAATGTTAAGCGAAATGGTACATATCGTCACATTCTATAGTCAATAGTATAGACTAGTATATATTTAACTGAAATTTTATCTTAGCGTCTATGTGCCTTCCTTTCCAAAGAGATATTCAATAAATGGATTACCAACGACTATTTTATCCTTAAAACCAAAAACAGCAGCCTGCTCCGTTTAAGACAGGTCTATGAATGTAAATTATTCTCCTGTAGTAAAGGTTAAATCAAGAACGCATTCTTGTACTTTACTTTTTGCAGTTTTTATAAATTTTAACATTTTGTGTTCTTTGTGGATCCCACTGATGTATTTACATCTCTCTGTGCAAATTTTTCTGAAATTATACATTCCCTCAAATTATCCCATGAAACCTTCATCAGTCCAGAGTGGGAAGGTGGTGGGGTGGAATCGCGTCGTTCACGCGTCCTGCGACTACGGGAAAAAGTTCGTATTTTCGTACATTAATGAGGCCGATATCAATGTACTGCTATTTAGTCCACCATTATATGGGGGAATGCGTGATTGCGTGGAGGTAAACTGCAGAATCTAGACATTTATTCGGGCGATCACCAGCTTGGTCGACTGGTGAGCGAATCTGCTTTCGAGCGAGAAGACCCGGGTTCGAATCCCGCTGCCGACATGGTTGACGCGGCTAGAAATACGGCATGGGACTTGGGTAAAACAACCGAATAATTATCGAAGTAATTATCCGACCCAAGAATGGGCCAGAAGGTTCGTTCCTATAGCCTCATTCTATTCTATATATTTTGACGCTAAGAGATACGCTGTAACCGTATTACATACAATTGTATCAGGTGTGTCTGACTACCCTACTTGACGCGTCATCTGAGCTTACCTGGTTTGCCGTGGCGCTAGTTTCGTTGCGTGTTAATGCTTGGACGGAGATCATCATTTATCTCGGCGACGGATCGGTCTTGAATTGAACATCCATTCTGAGGTACATATATACTGTATTTATACTGGGTGCTCAATACATAATTATCGTTGCAACTTTTTTGCCCACATTTATTAATTGAATCAAATTGTACAAATCAAATTGAAATAAACATGTTATTAAACCATTAATATTGCCGAATATCTATAATTTATTCAACATGCTTTCCGTCAGCGTCGATAACCTGCTGCAAACGTTTGGAGAAATGCTTGCCATGAGTGTAAAGGAAGACAATCGAATGATTGTTTGGGGATTTTTGCCCATTTCTCCTCAGCTTCTCTCTGGTGGATTTTACCAATTTTGATGTTCGAGCTGTTCGAGGGCGACCTTCCCTTCCCCTATTAGCTACCTTCCCAGTCTCTTTGAATCGCTTAATTGTTCTCCAAACCAGCGTTCTGTTCATATTTAGCAATTTGGCAATGTCCCTTTGTGACTTTCCTGACTTATGCATCTCTACAATTGTTATTCTACTATTTAGATCTTTAGCCATTATCTGGTAAAAGTTTAGATTATTATATTTAAACATAAATAGAATAGTTGTAACGATAAATATTGAACACCCTGTAGCGAGTTCGTAAGATATTTGAATATCGATTTATAATTGGAAGTGAAAAATAATTAAGTTATGGAAAAGTGCTTCATACAAGATCAAATACATTTTCTTAACTGTAATTTTGTTCCCCCAAAAATACTTTTTACTACACTACCTGCTTCTAGGCAAAATTATTATAGTCTACATCAGTGTTTCTCAAAGTTTTTTCAATCACCGCCCCCTTAGGGCACTATTTGATTTTCCACCGCCCCCTTATGATGATATGACTCTATATTATACAGTAATATACGCCCCCTCCCCCATTCAAGGTGTACCCTCCTACTGCCTCCTTGCATTTCCTCAACGCCCCCAGGGTGTGGTACGGACCACTTTGAGAAACACTGGTCTACATGCTCGAATTAAATGCTTCTGCTTATTGAACATGACGCTGTCTCGGCTTTCAAAGAACCTTGTTTGTTGTAATCGCTGGTTTTACCATCGAAACTAGACTGCAAGTTGGAAATGCGCGAATATTGCAACAAAGCGATACTTCAACCATGTCGGCAGCGGGATTCGAACCCGGGTCTTTCCGCTCGCAAGCAGATTCGCTCACCAGTCGACCAAGCTGGTGATGTTAGGTTTAACCCACACACAAGTTAGGTTTA